>PQWD01008581.1:22310-70010 GCA_019425675.1 Leucinodes orbonalis
AAATGGCTACCTAGTTATGACGTCACGCCTCCGTAATTCGTATGCATAGTTTGTGAATTTTGTACTACAACTATATTAAATGTTGCGTTTATTCAAATGGTATAATAGCAAAAGTTGCTTTAAGTTATATGTGTTATCCTTTAGTTTACAATTTTTTGCCAATTAATGTACTTTAAAAATGGACTTGTTTACCCATCTTTGAAGACTAATAAAATTCATAAAACATGAGTTTTCGAAACATGAGAGTAAGCACATCGTTATTTTTAACCCAATAGTTCTTACGATTCCAGGACCCAGTCATCATGCCTAATAGGCACGTCACTCGCTAATTGTCATAGCTATATAGAAGTATTGTCGAGTTTAGATTTTGTACCCTTTTAATTAAAGAGCGTCGGTGGCTCAATGGTGTGGGCTGTCGCCGTCCTACCGGGAGGGCTGAGGTTCAAATCCCGCCACGTACCAAAATGTTTTCGAATTTTCGAAAAGTATATGTACGTTATCCGACGCTCTTACGGTGAAGGAAAACATCGTGAGGAAACCTTCATGCACGCCTGCGAAGAGATTCGAAGTGTTGTGATTTCGTCCAATCCGCACTGGCCCGCGTGGACGACTAAGGCCTAATCACCCTACGGGTAGGCTAGTGCCCCTCGGTGAGGACGTTTAATGAGCTGATGATGATGAAACGTGGTATATGTTGTGTTCTGCTGTAAATTCTTCATCAAGAACCACCAAAGAAGGAGTAGAAGACCCGATTTATCATTTCATAAGTAAATATTTGACGACATTTTTATTCAATTTGCGTAGTTATTATAGTGCGAATTATAGTGCGAAGGATTAGAATGTAGATATTTTAGAAATGTGGGAAGTAGGTGATTCAAAAGTAAGTATCTTCATCTTTCAAAACGTTTGATATGGTTTACAATTACTTTTCTTCACTTTTGATGGGTCATCAAAAGTTAAGTTACAACTGTCCAAACCACTGATGACCTATCTGAATTTGGAATTCTCTGAATGAGTTTACTACTTTGTACACTCATAAATTTATAAGTATGTCATTCAATCTTGACGTTAAAATCAAATTATTCCAAAAATATATAATAATTGACGTAAAATTACTCACTCTGTGGCAAACGTGGGATTTGGTCGGAGAATTGTTAAAATAGAATATCGAATATAGGAATTGGAGTGAGATATATTTTAAAGGGAATTATCCAAAATCCAGTAATTTTTGATTACAACACTTTCGTGTAATGAACATTTGTGTGTTGTTTTAAGTAGGCGTAAGTCCTGACCATGAGTCAAAGTAGAGAGAGTGGTAGAGTCACAAAAAAAATTGATAATAATAACAATTGACGATTCAAAAGTATCTGTAACAGATTTATTTGAATAAAGATTTTTTTCCTTCGTTCGTTCTTTCTTTCATTCAAAGTCAAAATCCATGTATTCAAATTAGACTTACAAAAAGCACTTATGAACGTCAAAAAATACACAAAATATAATAAAAAACATTTAAAATACCAAAGTGAAGCACAAAAATTAATTCCGATACTTGAAAAAAGCGCTCCAGTGAGAAAGAAGCACACAAGACAAAATTCAAACAATGATTTAACGTACAAATATTTTATAAACACTGAAGTTAATACAAATCCTACGTAAAACAACTTAAGTACGAAATTAATACAACTAATACGTAAATATAATGCTATTAATTCCCACCTGTCAGGTCCACTTTTACAATCACCGAATGTTGCAGAAATTGATTCATACAAACACGTTTATTCACCGAATGTTGCAGAAATTGATTCATACAACACGATTATATTTGCCAATTCAGAAGGTACAGTACAATTTCATTCAAGCTCTTCATGAATTCGTCGAGATCACTCCAATATGAACATCGAACAAAAGCACCATTCAAGTTGGCTGGCTGAACAGAGGTATCATTAAATATTCGACTGCGAATATCCGAACTTCCATTGATATTTTGCAGGGTTGAACAACGAATAGAGCCCTGTTTGTTGATAATTACCATATGCTTAGTTTAGTGACGTTGGATTTTATAATTATGTAATGAAGAAACATGCTGACCAGTTCATTCACCAGATAGGACAAGACTGCATGCATTAGGTACACTGCCTTACTGACAGGCGTGACGGACTAATTAATGATCATCATCATCAGCTCATTAAACGTCCCCACCGAGGGGCACGAGCCTACCCGTATAGGGTGATTAGGCCTTAGTCGTCCACGCGGGCCCAGTGCGGATTGGACGACTTCACAACACCTTCCGAATCTCTTCGCAGGCGTGCATGAAGGTTTCCTCACGATGTTTTCCTTTACCGTAAGAGCGTCGGATAACGTACATATATTTTCGAAAACACATTGGTACGTGTCGGGATTTGAACCTCAGTCCTCCCGGTAGGAAGGCGACAGTCCGCACCATTGAGCCACCGACGCTCCGATAATTATAATTAATGATAATTATAAGAATTTTTTTTTTTTAAGTTTTAGGTGCATTTAAAATAATGTGCGAGTATAATTAATTGATTACCATGTTATAGTACAGAACCTCTAAAATCATGCAATCTTTAGCAAATTCCCGAGAAGTTGTAACCTATAAATTGAAGTGTTTCTTCTTTGTGAACGAAAATATGTGTTTATGTCAAGTGTTATTTTACAATTTGTATAACTTGATTGTTAAACAAGTACGACGATTCTGGTCTACGTGAAAAACTCGAATGAGTTTATGTTTACACCTGTGTATTAATTTAAATTGTTTCTTGTATGATTAAACAAAATAAATAAAGTAGCATGAAACTAAAACCCCAAGATAGAACTTGCATTGAACAAACTTTTTTTCCTAGTGTTTTTGTAGTTGCACTTTCAACAAAAACGTAAAATGCTACTCGTCGATCTGGGCCAAGTAATTTCACTGACCAAAATTATTTTCATTACTGACTTTCATTACATTTACAGCTTATGTGTAGAAATACAAAACGGCTTTTCTCGAATCCCTATAGTTTGCAAGACCATTAACCTATGAGCCAAGTCTGCAGCAATTCCATTGGCCACCGACTGCGCCAAAGACGTTGGAATTAACCGCATTGGCAGACGGCTGATTAATTAACCTTCAAGGGTTTTTACCCTGAAATTCATTACTGGTACGTCGGCAACAGAATTTACGTTCTTGAGATCAATTTTTTTTGACGTGACTTTTAGCGTCGTTACTATCCCAAGAACAATCAATTTGTAAATAATAAATAAAATATCCACTGACATTCACACAGCGCCAAATAGTCTATAATAAAATGAAAAAATACTTATATATATATAGTTTTTGTAAAAATACATATTATACATAGAAAACACCCAGACCATTACAAACAGACATGTCATGCACACAAATGTTTGTACTGTCCGGGATCGAACCCGGAGCCCTTGGTGTTGCCGACCTCTCAACCGCAACACCAAATGGGTCGTCTTTGTTCGATTACTCTGCTGACATATTTACTATATTCACTAAATAGTGCTATATACATCACACCGTTAATGGCCTTAGTCGCCCACGCGGCCCAGTGCGCGCTCCTTCACGCGCAACTTTTGAATCACTTCGTAGGCATGTGCGCAGGTTTCTCACGATATTTTTAGTCGTAAGAGCGTCGGATAAACATACATATTCTTAATTTCGAAAACACAATGTTACGTGGCGGTATTTGAACCTGCACCCTCCAGATCGGAAGGCAATAGTCCCAGCAATGAGCCATCGACGCTCCATTACACTATTCAATTCAATCCTGTTTTAGACCGAAGGTTCCTATAAAGTTAGTAAACATTTTCAAAACTATAAATTACACCGGAAAAAAATAAAGAAATATAATCATTCATCAAGTACAATGAACTTATTTTTAGGCGACAGTTTCTATTTGAATCACCCAAAGCATCAGAAGCTTAGATAAACAATTTTAGTGTTTATTTCAGATCAGAACCACAATCTCTTAAACTTTTGTTATAATGACACGTCAGCATTTTTGTGCAGAAATGGCGAAGATATTGAATGTAGATTCCCACTATTTATTAGATATTTTATTGACATACCTCATTCTAGTGTTACAGGTTGAAAACTGAATATCTCTGTACTAATCGGGAGAATCTCTTGTCACTAGTGGTCCGATCAGTGAAAGCCTTCTTTGAATTGTGTAGTCTGTATAATAGTCATACGTATTGCTATCGAACTGGTGCTTGTATGTACACTATTTTGTTACTGTGATTTCTGTGCTTAATTTTGAATGAGTTTCTTTTAGTTAACTTGATTGTTTGAGTTTATTTCACTTAAACCTTTCCTATTGCACTCCTAGCGACTTTGATTTCTATCATTTTTTATTCAATCTTTTACCTTTCTTCCTTTAATCTTTTTTGACGACCTTTGGTGTAATGGTTCGAGACGACTGCTACTCAAAGTCAAAGTCAAAACATTTATTTCAAATTAGGCTTACAAAAAGCACTTATGAACGTCAAGAAATATACAAAAATATAATAAAAAACGATTTAAATACAAACTAAAAATATGAGTTTAGATGCTTTGAAAAAAAAGCGCTTCAGTGGTTTGGCTTGAGAACTACTACTACACAAGGGTTTTGGTTTCGATCCCCGGGCATGCCGGATTTTATTGGTCTGGTTTATCTGTGTAAATGTATGTATGTATATATTTACAAAAAAAGTTTATCAATTGTTTGAAAGATAGTGCATATTTATTTATCTGTTTGTTTCGCAACACGTCAGTCCATCAAGTGCTTCTGCCGCGTTTTGACCAAAATAACATAGTATAAGGTTAGTTAAATCGCATAATTAATAAACAAAAACAAACACGATTGATCCAAAATCTCACGTAAACAGCAGTTTATTTACAAGCATCACGCAAATTATTGGCTTGTAAATCACCGATTGAAGTCAGCGTCGTAAACCGACGCGTTTAACAATTCACCGCAATGAAACTGTTACGACGCCGTAACCACAGGATCAGTGTTAAATCAGTTAAATCGGTCGGGGAGCTTCCAGAAAATAAGCGGTATTCAAAAATCATTTATTCCGTTTAGACCCGAGGAAAGCAATTCTGTATGTCAGATGAAGAAGATGTCAGATGGAGAAGAATTCGGCTTTTTTCGTAAGTAATTCTGAATATTTTTAATTTAATTAATACAATAATAAAACTAATATTAATAGTTAAGAATAAGTGTTGAAAGAAATTACAAACATAGTGTTAGTTATATGTCAAGTAAGATGTATGTAGTATGTGTTGCAAGTATGTAATTCATGCGTGCAAAATGGGAGTCTAATCCCAGATGGACTTTGTAATAACCTTTATCTAGAAGTTTTTCTTTTTTATAAAACTTTACTTTCAAATCTGGTAATTTTATTGTGTTCGGATATCTTTATGGTATAATGAATCTATATAGTTTTAGGTTCCCATAAAACATTTCGTAGGTATTATAAGTATCTACAATTTAATCAATCACAGATAAACAGCACACATGTCATTCGAAACTGGCATCCTCAGTTAATATATTCACTAAACATCCATAGACAAATCCCAAGCGATTCGTCATTAATAAGACCCCACTCCTAATTCTATAACGAAGTGGTAGAATCGGATTACTATTCACATGATTTGTAGGATTATGTCACCATTGAGTGCGAAACCGAGGGGGTCAAATGAAAATGTATTGAGACGGATTGAGTGTCGGATAGAGTCGTCACAATGGGGTATTTACGATATAAGTCTTCATTGTAGACAGTAAAATAATACAACCCAGTGGCGTGCACTGAGATTTCAAGTAGGGTATACAAAGTGAGTGACACTTATTGTAAAAACTATAAATAATTTACATTTTGTCAAATTCAGTGCTGTTGATGATAGCAGATTGCCTATAGTTTCAAATCTGTAAAGGAAAATGGGCGAATATGTAGGAATCATTGAATATGTAAGCGATTTTCCGGGTTGTCTGGACACACAGGGTATGCACTGTATATTTGCATGCATGGAATGCACGCCACTGATACAATCATAGTGAAAATATAAACCGGGAGGGCTAAGATTCAAATCCCGCCACGTACCAATGTGATTTAAAATTTTCGAAATTATTATTTACGGTAAAACATCGTGAGGAAACCTACACACGCCTGTGAAGAAATTCAAAGGTTGTGCGTGAAGTCGTATAACCCGCACTGGGCCCGCGTGGAAGACTAAGGCCCTAAACACCCTATACGAGTAGGCTCGTGCCCCTCGGTGGGGACGTTTGATGAGGTGATGATGATGATATATTACTACTATGATGTTATATATTATAGTAGTCTATTATTAAAATACTCAAACTTTTGACTATAAGCGTCATGATTACCATACCTTACCGTCACGTAGGACAATATTTCAAAGTATAATTTCGAAAAAATAAACACTGTTTAATTAATTAAAAGTCCGTACTAATTACCATGATTAATTCAAACATTAAACGTCAGTGTGAGGACGCCGACCCCATTCCCCGGGAAGGACTCGTTCCTGCGCTGGCCTCCCGGAGGTATTGCATTCGAGTAATTACCGGCAAATGGCTACTAATGGACGCAGACCGCACTGTATATATATACACTGAATCAATTAAACCAACGGTCAGGGTAAACAAACCACAATCTTAATTGTATGTTACACCCGTGCCGTTATAGTTTATTTATCCATCGATGCCATTTAATTATTTATTTATAAATAAATAAATAAATGCCTGGAAACAAAGTTGAGAGATATAGTCTTTATCTGGTATTCGCATTTAAGAAAGTGTACTTCACTTCTAATAATGATGTACTTTATGGTAATTGGGTATTTACTTAAAATAAATAACATAATCCACTGACATACAGCGCCATCTAGCCCCAAACTAAGCACTAACCTGTAATATTGAAAGAAAGAAAGAAAAAAATCTTTATTCAAATAAATCTGTTACAGATACTTTTGAATCGTCAATTGTTATTATCATATTTTTGTGACTCTACCACCGGTTCGGAATAAGTAGGATCTTCGAGAAGAGCCGGCAAGAAACTCGAATTACTCTTTTAATCTTTTTATATCAGTGGTTACAGTTTTGTCATTTACCTACAAATAGATTCTAAACAACATATAGACATAGTACATTTTTAAATACATATTGTACATAGAAACACCGAGACAAATACAAACACACATGTTCATGCACACATATGTTTGTACCGCCAGGAGATCGAACCCGGAACCCTTGGTGTAGTAGCTGACGTCTCAACCATTACACCAAATAGGTCGCCAACCATAAAGTACACTGAATCAGACGCATATTATTCACAAGGCGTTACTCAATAGGTGAACGTTAAATACAGCGGACCTTTACTGAATTAATGCGTTACCTGCATTTTTTAATTAATCATAATCTCATATCATAATCACCATTATTAGCAGCATATAAAATAATCAGTACATAAAAAATAGAGAGAAATATTACAACATGGAAATATTACATTTTCATATGTTTAAAAATACATTTATGAGATAGATAAAATTCTTTATTGCACACACACATTTACAGAAATTCACAGTAATAAACAAAAACATAATGCAATTTAGGCGGTCTTATCGCTTGAAGCGATTTCTTCTTTATTTCTATGTTGATTTTTTTCTATCATGGCTATATTAGAATTCAGTATTAACTGAGAAGGTTTTGCTGATGATTGCTGATGGCCGTCGCAGCTTCAACGCGCAAGTAACAATCACAAGGTTGTCAGCTTTAAAATAATATGCAACGAGCTACAGAGTGGGAATGAAGCTCTCCCTTAGCATTTTAAAATCGTACCATTTAGTTCCACAAAGGTGAAACATATTGAAATAATTTTAAAATACAATCAAGTAAAATAAGCACGACTAAGTTACTTCGCTGCATCGTTCTAAAATAACAATAATCGCCAGTTTCCGATAGCAATCGTTGACAAAGCAATCCGGTTCAGAGCGCTAGTGCCGCGGTAGTTTGCCAATCGCGCGAACGGAAAATGTAAAGTCAGCCCATTCCAGTGATTAATATACTTTAGCTTTTAGAGCTAATGGCTGCTCTAATATATTTCTTTAGACAAATAGACCTCTTGTCTTAAAGCGTCAATGAGAGTCAGCTAACTGTAAGTATGGTATGTCAGGTCAAATTGCATGGATCATTTTTGTTTTTCTCCTTGTTTATAAAACAACAATTTAAAATAAACAAATACAAGTAATAAATATAGATATATGACATCTAATTTTTTAATACAAACATCATTCATCATCATGTCCACTGCTGAACGAAGGCTAATGATTTCACGCGGCTATCCTAGCGTTGGCATCCATCTGCACCGCCACCTTACCAGGTCTCAACATCTTCTTACTAATATCAATTACATAATTAAAAGTTTTATGACATTCTTTTTAACATCTGTAATGAAATTTAAATCCATTCAGCGATGACAATAATATTGTAGCTTTAAATTTCAAAAATATATATGTTTTTTGAAAGCTGAACTCAAGAATTGACGAGCTATAAGTGTCAATTTATTAACGGGATAATTAACCAAATAAAAGTAGATTTATAAGTTTACATGGAGCTAACTAATCTATCAGTTTGTTCCAATTCATTCGATAGATTTTCATAGCACCCAGTTATCATCAACACCAAACTCCAGTGCATTACTTTAAGAAAAACGACCAGATTAAATGACAGAGAATGTTAAAAAGTTACAAAATTAAAGCACATTAGTACTAGAACAAATCTTTATTATAACGAAATGCTAAAGTTAGAGGTTCTTTCAGTCTATTTATAACCACTTAGAAACAACTTAGGTCCAAACTCAGTTAATATATAAAGTTAGGTTTGCCTTGTGTCCCTTGAATACTTAGGCGCTAACTCTTGTTTAGCTTAACAATAGCATCATAGAAGTTAAATTAATGCCTTTGAAGACCACTTTGCCTAAGGGATTTGGGTTTTCAAGTATGCATTGTGTTTCGACATCAGTTGAGGTGGGGATTTATAAAAGACTATAGAGCGTCGGTGGCTCTTTGGTGTGGACTGTTGCCTTCCGATCTGGAGGGCACAGGTTCAAATCCCGCTACATACCAATGTATTTTCCAATTTTCGAATGAAAATATCTTTAGAAATATCGACTCTACTCGAATAGAGAAAAGTTTAGCCCCCTAAGGGTATGAATTCGTAATATCGTACCATCTGTTCTTAGCAGATGTCTACACCTTTTCAGGAACCTGTCAGCCAAATTACAAGTTTGTAGTAATGGTTTCTGTGATATTATGATTTATCTGTGGGTAGTATTCGCTCTTACACCGGGTTCACATAAGTATAGATTCGAAGAGACAGCTCACTGCGTCATATTCGAAATCATATTGTGTGGATTGTATACTTTTTTTTTTTAATTTTAGCCTACCCCTACTTGAAGGTATGTAATGCAACCTATTTTAATTTGTTAAAACGTGACATACTATTGTTTGTTACATCCTGGCCAATACAATTTCACGTGGGCCATCCACACGCAACAACCACGGCTTTTTGGATCAAACCCTATGAATGATCAATCATTAAAAGAGGCATTATCTAACAGTGAACCCTATGAGTGAACGCTAGTATGTCATAGCATGATTCATAAAGAAAACCGATTATTTGTCAGGATTTTTTTGAACGTCAATCAATCGAGGGCTATATAAGAGGCTACGAATTATTTTCTGATTTAAATAAAAGCTTTCTAAAAATTCTTGAGTCATATTCTGACACAATTTGGCATTGAAATTCTAGACAATCAGCGTCAAAAAATTATTCATACTAAGAATATATTTTTACCTACACGTAGACTTTTCACCAAATAACATTTCACAAATTCAGAGCACTCGTATTTCAAACGTAAGGTTTCCGCTGACTCTTCGTTAGACTTGACCCTTCTATTTGATATTTTAAAATTATATTTATCCATAGTACCAAGCTACTCGTACTGGTTATAATTTGCACATAAAGTGCCGTTTTCGTAGTGAGTGAATAAAAGTATAGAAAAAATAAAAGATTCTTGCTTAAATTGGGTCCAGGTGGCGCAACGTCAATGTATACGTATTAGTAACGTTCAAAACGACTCTCGACTAACAAACTATAATGACAGAAGCAACCGATTCACCTGAACGCTCGTAAAAATACAATACCTACGAAAGCCTTGAACCCTATCCATACGTATTCCCGAAAGGCCGACACAATATCGGCACACACAATCCTCTACCAATGCCTACCGAATCGAAAAAGTCCAAGGTCGATTCCAAGTTAACGACAACTTGCCGGTGAGTGAATGTAATTTTTACACGACATTACGCTTCTCAAACATTTCCCCTTGTTTTGGAGGGGAGCTGAAATATGCCACGTCACCACGCCGTCGTCCGTACGACAAATTGTTTTAAAAACAAACTCCGTTGCTGTAATATAATTGGTAAGTACATGGATAATGTAGAAAGAGTATAAGACTTGTATGAAATAGATAATTATATTAAGAGTTATAAATGAACATCGAGCCTGAAGTATGTTTAAATGAACAGTTTTAAGTAAGTATTTACATTGGAAAAATTAGAGTTAATAACCAATAATATAAGCAAAATGTAAGCATATTAAGAATAAATGTAACTTACAGAAAAAAACGTGAATAATGAGAACATAGAGTAAACAGGAATGCAAATGGAGCAGTAATAGTTCAGAACATACTAAATTGAAAATAAGAATTTACGATAGTAAGAACACAAATCATGTCAACGATACAAAAAAATCAAATAAGAATTAATCAATTAAAGAAATACAAAGATCGCAGGTTATAAGTGGCCTTTAGACAAACATCAAGATGACGTCTCCGTTCGGCAAAACCTTTTAAGTGTATCGTAGAATGCACTTCGGTCATACATTTTTGGGCTGTGAACCGCCAATTGTCCGTAGAAGCTGTAAAGGCCACCTGTGGCTAACAGGGATAATTCATTCCGGATAAAACCCACGCCGGCCCGAGGACGGAGTACCTATCTTGGCATACGCTACTTTGGCAAGACATGATCTCCACTCCAGAACTCGTCTGCTCCAACGGCCATCGGTTCTGCGACATACGTGACCATTCAATAAAGCTCAGCTGTCAAAATCGAATTGAAAAGAACACTAAACAAATGCTTGCTGCCAACAAAAACGTCGGAAAAGTCAAGTTAACCCAGTAACCCGGCGTAACAGGAAATACAAACGTCGCTCGGAATCAGTGCAATGGTTTGCTCAGGCATCGCTTTCATAATAACAGAGCGGTTAAAAATCATAGTAAGTGGTCAAAATTAGGATTATTTAATTACCCATATACTATTATTTGAAGACCGATGAGGTTGACATCAAATTTTTGATGGGTCATCAAAGGTATCTGTAAAAGATTTTTTTTTATTATTATTGAATAGGAGGCAAACGAGCATACGGTTCACCTGATGGTAAGTGACACCGCCGCCCATTTTACATTTGCAAGACCTCAAGTCCCATAAATGCGTTGCCGGCCCTTGATAAGTGTGTACGGTACGTATTTATTTGAATAAAGAAATTTGAATTTGAGTGTGACCCATTGCGAAGTCGGCTTTACTTATAGAGTTTATTTCGAGTAGTATCAACATTTGTGGGCAACAACTGTCCCGTGCCCTGCAGTGAAACGTAATGGGTGATGAAAAAAATGAGGAAAGATTTATGTTTTTTAATATAGGCTAGCTAGTTCTGGAATGGAGACCGCGTCTTTTTTTATGTGACTAAGTGATCAGGACGAACAGGACGCTCACCTGAAGTGATACGCCTAACCATGACAGAGCGGCATTGTAGAAGACCAACAACCAGTCTTTGCAAGCATAACGACGCCCTCCGGCCCGACGACTTGCGCAAGGTCGCTGGTAAAGGCTGGATGAGAAAAGCGGAGGACCGAGGTATCTGGCGCAAAATGGGGAAGACCTATGTCCAGCAGTGGACGGCGATAGGTTGAATAAAGAGAATATAGGCTATATTCAAAAATACATTGACCCCTATACAAAAAGAGTCATGAGAACTCTATTAGGTACTAAATACGTGTGATTTAGGAATATACAAAACCTTATTACTAAATAGGTTTATAACTATACGAATTTTGAGCATTTACATTTACTCTACGACAATGACAACAAAAAACAAATGTCCTGTCTCGTGGGACCTCGGGCTGCTAACTTTTGCAATAAATTAACAATGAAAATACCTCGTTTCCCAAGTTTTTTCGGTCTAAAGGGTGAAACATGGAGCTTTGGTGGTACTAGTTATATAAGAATATTATTTATTCTAAATCTAAATGCTATATGTAATGAAATCTGTATTTTAACTTTTTTTACATTATTCAATTTATTATTTTAACAAATTTATTGTTACAATAATTTATTGTTTTAATAAATTTCTGCGCAGGTGTCCTCTCGATGTTTTCCATCGCCGTAAGAGCGTCGGATAAACGTACATATAACTTTGACAGTTAGACGTGGCAGGTTTTGACCGTGCACCTTCCAGATCGGAAGGCAACAGTCCACACTAATGATCCACCGACGCTCTTAAGTATTACAATCTAATCTTACCGTTACCGTAATCTTACCGTTTACCAAAGGTTCCCATAATTAAGTATTTCTACCCACGTGAGAGCCCAATTAGGGTATCTTTCTTTATACTAAGTTAAGCCGGTAATATAGAACGCAAACAATGAGTTCTCCTTTATGGTTATATGGGATCCGTTATTTTTTATTAAGCGGCCGTAAATCAAAATTGAACAAAATTCATCATTGGGTAGTAAACGGGGATTTTGTACTTATTCTGGTATTAAAGGAATAACTGCCGCGGATATTGCCAGTTACTTGTCAAAGATTTAAAATCTAATTTGAACGTTTTACTTTTTTGAAAAAAAAAACAATGAAGAGGGAAAAAAATGTATTAACCACAGAATAAATCTTGTGAACCGCGGAAAACAGTTGCAAATAATGAAACAAAAATTGTACAGAATCAACATTTTTTTAAAAGTTGTGTTACCTTAAAACTGTGAACCAATCCCGCAGTAAGTTTGTTCATGTTTCAACGACGTATGTTTAGTACCGGTAGGACTCATTGCTCAAAGACTTTAAGCATTGCAAAATCGTTGACGTTTAGCCGTGACGTAAAATGTCGGACCGGATCCTTAATAAATAAACATTATTCATATGAATCTTTTAACTGCTGTGTCACTATTAATATCTATTGTGTCGGTGAAATATATAACTACGGGTGAAAATTTGAAGTAGAAATACAAACATCTCTAGCTGACACGTTTTAATATCTGGATTATACGACTACTAGGTACATAATATTACTGTCCTTTGCGTTATGATAAATTAGGTATCAACTAGTGAAGTATCTTAATTACAATATAAGTTCGCTTGTATAATCACTTTGGATATAGAATATTAATAAGGAAAGTAAAACTTTGCTTCTCACTTAGCCCTCATTTATAATTTAAGATTACTTTAAAAGCTAACTGTAGGCCATTAAATATTGCCTTGAAAGACTCGGGTATGTGATTAGTTAGCAACTAGAGACCGTATAGTAAAAAGACACTTAGTTATATTTTTTCAGGTTGGTTAAAACTTAGCTTGTTGCATGACTTGACTGAAAGAAGAGGTAAAGGGAAACAAAAGGGAGAAGACGGCAATTTTGGGCCTCTAACGTTACACAAAACAAAAGTTATTTCACGCCCGCTTTCTGAGAGGCATAAAATGCGAGGCGAAGCTGGCCCATTTATGCTGAAGTCACCCAAACATTTTTTTAAATCTAATATTATGTATTTCGTTTAAAACAAATAATTAGAAGGCCAATATTTATTTCGACAATGTAAATACATTTAACACTAAACTCAGTATTGTACACGATACATCCGTATTCCACATGTTATAGAAAAGCTACGCCATTATCCAAAAATAGTACGACATGTAAGTACTGATAGATAGAGTGGAGCTTTCAACGCGTTATCGCTTGATAACAGCGTCCGTGCATTACGATGCCCATTTATACACCAGTGTTTTTGATCTATGTAGGTACCCATTTGTGTCTATGTGATTATAGTTACAGAAAAACACGAAAAAGTTGGATATTTTATCTGTGACCCTTATTTCCAAGCTTTTAATTAGTCTTGACGATTTTTGCTGTAAATTGAAATACGCTTTTATGTAAAAAACGCAATATAATTAGTTTCGTACAATGATATAATAAAGGATTCCTCCTTTTATAAATATCATTGGTTATCTAAAATGAAAAGGTTATCAATTATGTATTTTGATCTTAAGAATTATTTTTCATGTTATTTTATTTCATAGTAATAAATATAAAATGTTATGAAGTAAACGAGACTACCAGATCACTCAAGCATGACTAATGACCTAAATTAATGCAAAAACAACTGCCCATCGCGGATGCAGTGTTAAAAGAAACCTGCCAACACTGCGCTGCGCCCCTAGCCCCTGATGACAAATGTCATGACTCTTAAACCGAGTTAGGTATATACTGAAAAAAGTAGTATATACATTATATTATCTGTGGTAGCTAGATGATGGACTTTTTCGTAAAGACAGAAAGGCATCTCAATTTCACGGGAAGCTTTATACTCGTAGCACTACAATCTTAGAGATAAACAATACCTAAACTTGATCCACAATCACGATGAAATATCAACGAAAAAATATCCGAGCCGCTTGACACATACGTTGACTTATTGTTATATTTATGACATAAAATTATTCATTAAAATTTTGACGTTAAGGTCTCATTATTACTCTTTATCCTCATTATTTTAAACTCATATTTAAATCATTTATACTCATTATTTTAAAGAAATAAATATAATGACTATAGCATCACAATATATTTGTGAAAATTTAATTTACGTCCGTAAATACTATCATACCTTTAAAAAAAATTGTGACTCACACAATTTTAATACTAGGAATAGAAACAAACTTGCTGTTCCAGACTTGAGACTACATAAAGTAGGTAAATCTTTTATAGGAAGATGTATAAAGTTTTTCAATAAGGTACCGCAAAATATTGTCGAGTTACCTTTACACATGTTAAAAGCTAGAATAAAAAACCACCTTTCTAAAAAGGGTACTACACTATTGACGGATATTTATGTGATAAAAATCCGTGGTCTTAAACTGCTCAGCTATTTCAGTGTTTATGAGTGTTTATGATATATTGTTACATTAAGAAATTGTTTTTCAAAAAGGCTACACTGTTGAGTTTTCTTGGGTGCTTCTTTCTCAACAGGCCAAACCACTGAAGCGCTTTTTATCAAAGCATCAAAATTCATATTTTTAGTTTAGTATTTTTAATTGTTTTTTATTATATTTTTGTATATTTTTTGACGTTCATAAGTGCTTTTTGTAAGCCTAATTTGAATAAAGAATTTTGAATTAAAAAGTTACAAAATCAAAAGTACAAGCATACCTGTATGACACTTTGACAAGTAGCGAGCGACGTGATTATGAATGAAAATTTTGCCTAACTGACGCGAGGGGATAATTTTGCCGCGGACACTTTTTGAGTGAGATTGTGCAAAAAGTTAGTTTATTGTTTATCTATGTAATGGATAGATATATACCTATCTCGACGACTTAATGTACCGAACCAAGCACTGGTAAATACCTTTATTTTCACGAGAATGTCATGTTTTTTATCCATCAAGTAAAATAAATGACACGTTCTTATGTTAATACTTTTGATGTTAAGGTAGTATCTTGAATATTAATTAAGTAATTTAACTATCCTTAAATGCAAAGCAAATTTCTACTCCCAAATAAACGATTTTAATATTTCCGCGCACACATTACTCTCAGTAAGGCGCGTCACTGAACAAATTAAAAGTACGCAAACAAATATTCCAGGATGGTGTATTTGAACAGTTGCAGTATTGTATAACGACCTTAACACATTTTAATTTCTCTGATACTACTTAACGTCCATTAACATTTACCTTGCTTAATCCGATCAGAGTTGTTTGCAATCATATAAATATACATGTAGCTACAGTAGATAACTTCTTCGATGAATATAAAAAGGCTTTCATCATCATCATCGGCTCATTAAACGTCCCCACCGAGGGGCACGAGCCTACCCGTATAGGGTGATTAGGCCTTAGTAGTCCACGCGGGCCCAGTGCGGATTGGACGACTTCACACACAACCTTCGAATCTCTTCGCAGGCGTCATGAAGGTTTCCTCACGATGTTTTCCTTCACCGTAAGAGCGTCGGATAACGTACATATATTTTTCGAAAATTCGAAAATACATTGGTACTTGTCGGGATTTGAACCTCAGCCCTCCCGGTAGGAAGGCGACAGTCCGCACCACTAAGCCACCGACGCTCTAAAAAGGCTTTAACCCCTTACATTAACAACGAGATGCACAATCTCACTTAAAAAGTGTCCGCTGCCCATCGCGTCAGGCAATATTTCCATTCATAATCAAGTCGCTCGCTACATGTCATAGTGACATATAAGTATGCTCGTGCTTTTGATTTTGTACCCTTTTATTGACGCGTTAAGTCATGGACTTATTAGTATGATACATCGTCCTAGCGTTGAGTTCAAAATTTTAATGAATAATTGTATGATGTAAGTATACAAAGTCAACGTATGTGTCAAGCGGCTCGCATTTTTTGGTTGATATATTTGCTTCGTGATGTGCATCTTGCTAGTTTATTGTTTGCCTGAATTGAACACCTAAGATTATGAGTTTTCGTCATTCTGTACTACAACGATCGGATTTCTCGTCTCTCTAGTTTGCTTTATAAGGTAAGTACGTAAAAATAGCCTGGAAGAGATCGCTAAAGATCGCAAAAGGCTGCCTTGGCCACTGTTTGATTAAAATATTTTTGTATTAAATAATTTTACTTTCCATTCGATCTTCTTATTAATTAAAATAACAAATTCAAAGATTACTCCGCTTGTTTTGTTTTTTGTTTCTGTAATTTACGAGTATGGTAACATAATAATAAAATAGATTATTAGATATTTATTATCTTTAAAAAATATCTTCATTTAAAAGCTAACGACCACTCGTTCAGCGTGAAATGACTTAGCCATCAAGATGCCTGTCTAACCTACATGTTTAGTTTTGGGATAAGTGGGTTGTTCCATCTTTGGCCGAAAAACAGTTAGGCCGTTAATTGAACTGATTTAGAGAAGAACCAAATTGTGTTGTTGAGTATAAAAATACGTTTCTTTGATCATTTAGATTTAAAAGGATCCAGCATATACCATAAGGTACCTTTTAAGTTTCAAGCTATACTAAACGCACTACTATAGCGGCTGGAGATATAATAGTTTATCATCAGAGGGCGCAGCTTCAAAACCCGCTACGTTTTCGAATTTATATGAACATTATCCCAACGCTCTTATGTTAAAGGAAAACATCGTGAGGAAACCTGCGCACGCCTGCGAAGATATTCAAAGGTTGTGCGTGAAGTCAGCCAATCCGCACTGGGCCCCGCGGACGACTAAGGCACCCTTTACGGGTAGGCTTGTGCTCCTCGGAACTGATATTGTAACGTCCTACTGTAAGACACAGAGCCTTAGCATAGCT
The DNA here is from genome assembly GCA_019425675.1 of Leucinodes orbonalis. Lineage (NCBI taxonomy): Eukaryota > Metazoa > Arthropoda > Insecta > Lepidoptera > Crambidae > Leucinodes > Leucinodes orbonalis. The sequence continues at coordinate 40,003 of PQWD01008581.1, forward strand.
ATGGGGCAATTATGCCTTAACCTACCACACGGGCCCAATGTGAATTGGTGAGCTTTAACGACTTAGATTGTAGCAGCCAATGAAACGGCTTAATTAGCCCTCCGAAGAAATCATTTTCGGACAATAAAGTGTTTCAGTAGTAAATTATATTATTAATAAAATAATAACTTACCTCATAATACATACTGCACTGACTGGAAAATATGAACACAAAATAACACGTACCTAAAAGTTTCGAAACATTTCACGCGCGCCCGTCACACGCCCGCCGTCGACGACGGCTAAACAAAACTAGCATTTTCGTGCCTTGATAACGGAAAATGTTTACGCGCCTTTTCTTTATCAATGGTTGTTTTATGAAAATGCTAGCAATAAAGTACACAGCAGACCTGGTGGTAATTGGGTTGTTGGATGGGTCTGAAAATAAATTTGAAAGCTCATTCTGACGCATTTCTGATCCCAGGTCGTATTTATCGCTCTGGAAATGTTTTAGTAGAAATTCTTTCCACAGTTTGACACAATTAGAAATTCATGTAATTTATACATGAGGTTTTTAATACGTTTAAGGTCTGAAACAAGTTATTTAAATTTTGTACGACATTTCGGCTGATGTTGTCATGGTTCAGTCTTAATTATGATAATTATGACGTTAGCCAACTCACTATCGGGCTTATTTTGGATAGATACTGGTCCCTCGTTATCCATAAGCACATGGTTAACGTCCTCCACGTTGCACCTAAGACATATATTTTTAAGGTTCCGTAGTTTTTTCATCTAGAACTTTTTTTATTTAACGCTTAGAAACGCTTTTTTATTTATAGGAATATTTGCGGAGCAGAGGTTCATACCTCTACCTCCACCTTTGACAATTTCATTTCTATGTTCTGTGAAATTAATAAGTTGGGCCTTGTTAACCTTAGACGAAGTATATAGAAGGTTATATAATTTCGTATGGAATATCAGGTAATGTTTGCCTTTATTATAATAAAAAATAGATTTAACCAAGGGTTTAACTGATTTCTACATAAACAACATTAAATTGGCACTGTGGCCATCAAACTTGATTACTCATCGAAACAAATACTGACGAATACCTACTCTCTCCTTTTAAGCGACCTGTAATTTTCGCTAGTCGCTATAATGTTGGTGGTAAAAATACTTGTTAAATAATTTCTTTTTCAATTGGTCACGTTTCCCAATTTTGTTTTGGCTCAGAAAAATGGCCCAAGGGTTTAATTACCCGATTCAGCTTTCGCAAGGGTTAGGGCTCAATTCGATTTTTCCAATTGCCTATACCATATCCCGCGTGGCTTCGGAACAAACACATTTAGTTTTAATGCGCAATTTTATGTGTTATTTGGTCACTCGTGTGGGCTGGATACGGAATGCGGAGGGCCGGGATATCTGATGTACAATGGATGGGTAATATTTCCAACATTGAAGTGCAATAGGAAAAGAGTGACTGTGACTCGTTGAGCACCTTTTTAGTCCGAGTGATATATTAAATAACAATATTAGTAAAAAAATAGTTTAAGTGAACCATAAAGACAGAAAATACTTTTTGTAAGGATTAGCGCGCTAATTCTAAATCTATGATTAAAAACAACATTGCGCAGTAAGACAACAATTATTAGATACTTGATGTACCTAACCTCCGCTATTAAAACAACTAAGTTAAGACGTAAACTCTATAAGTTCATCGGAGTGTGAGTGAGTGAGTGACCAAAAAATTATGTCCCTTCCTAAGTTCCCGCTACGTTGGTTTCGGCATCTATCTTAGTATAGTAATCGTTTACACTATAAAAGCGAAGCACGCGCTATAATTATAAAGCCCGATTCTGACTACTGCTGTTGGCCGCAGATAGCCTTTACAGCTTCACCGGGCAATTAACGAGCGCAGATGTCTCTCAGCCATACACGAGACTCAAACGTTAATAATTACTTAAAAAGAGTTAGAAAGGGATGCTGCTATTTATCGTATATAGCTATCCGTTTCTATCTACGCTTAAAACTAAATTAATTACTGAGACGCCTCCTAAAATACGGACCTTATTCTATAGTTTACACCCACAAATCCACATTGAACCCGCCTGATGGATAACCGTCAGAACTTCCCCATACTTTGGTTGTGTGGGAAAGCCTATGCCCAGCAGTTAGAGGGTGATGAATTGTGAGTTACATACTAAAGAAGTTAATTGCATGGATAGTTGGTGCATATTGACGAAGTTCAGTGGTAGCGATAATTGATGAATTTATTTTGCAGCCATCTCGCTCGAAACTATGAAATGGTCAAAAATTACAATTGATTGTATTACAATTTTTGTGAATACAAAACATATTACCTACTACTAAACCATCACTACCATAGTACCTACACATACCCAAGCCAATACAAAATGACAAATTCTTGTTCTAATAATAATAATATTTGTTTATCAAGGAATATATTCGTACCCGGAGTCTTTAAATATCTATACCTAGATACATACATATTACACAAAGTTAGGGCATTGTTGAACTTACATTATATTAATAAGTTTTGGCGGGCGTCCAATATTTATGAAGCGTTACCTCGATTCTTGTCACTTTTACAACATCCCGAATAAATTGGGAAATAACTGGTACATTTTAAAAATGAGAGAGGTAATACGGACTCTATATCCTTTGTACTCCTTTGAAGGAATATGATGGCGTATTTATTTAAGATATTAAATATTTAATGAAAAAACCGTATATTGAAACTGTTTATCAATAGTAGCTAATAGTTCTATTTTGAATGCAAAGCACTTTAATAACAAGCACAAGATGGATACACGAGGCGGGGTCGACTCAGATGGACTTACATATTTTGAGCAAATAATACCTATAGATAAGTACTACCATATACCTAATTAGGTACCCTATAGGTACTTTTACCAAAAAACACACACTAATCCTAAAACCAAATTTCATTAGTCAATCTTCTACCGACAATATCGTTTTAAAAATAACTATAAAACTACGATTATACCAAAAGTGTTATGATGAACCTGTGATGAACATATGTAAATTATCTCTTTCCCAAAAACACAATGAACTATGTGTCACGAAATATTCAAATTATGTCCTTCATTAAAATAGGTGAAGTTACCAAACTTACGTTAACAGCATACGCTACCAAAATGTTCTGTTACATTAATGCCCTAGGCAGTAATGGGAGATAATTGATAACAAACATCACCAGGAAAAATGAGTCCAAAGGAAATATCCATTAGTTTATTAGATAACACGTTGATACAATCCAGGGCATTAGCCCCTCGTAGGTTGACATTTTAATGAATTAATTGCGTCTTGTTACGCAACCTATGGGGTTTTCGTAGGTACACTTGTTCTGTGTAAGTGACCCTTACTGAGAACCCTGAGAGGTGTGTTTAATCAGGAAGAGTTAGGGAAGTCTTGTTTAATTGTCTTAGTTTATAAAATAAGTACCACATTAAGTGAAAATACCTAACATGCTACAATGAATCCGTAAGTATATACGTAGGTAACTTCCACAGACATCGGAGTGTATTGGGAAATCTGTGGTAACTTCTTATAGGTAGATACAGAAATCAAAGGAATCGAAAAACGTTATTATTTAAAATGAATTAAATTTAAATAATAATCGCAAACAAATATTTTTTTGTTCGCGGGCATATCGTCTTATAGGGATATTCGGAAGAGCGGTTAAAAATGTAGGTAACTCCCATACCTAAGCAAGAACCACGACCCCGATGCACGTTGGTCACCTCGAATACAGGAAAAACCTGAGGGTGTGAGTAGGTTTATCAACATATTTGAGTCAACAAAGTAATAGGTTGGTATCAATAATTGAAGTACCTACCTAAGTATTTAATCGCTACAATTACGCAAATGAGGTTTAAAATGGAACTTTTTATGTATCTAGGTAAACATTGGTTATTTTATTCATGTTATTTATAGCATAACTACCGTTTGTTAGATTATTTTATTCATACTAGCTTTTGCCAGTGGCTTCGCTCGCGTTATATTTGGAGTAACAAAGCTTCCTACCTTGAGAACTACGAAGTCTCATATAGAATTTAGGTTTTGAGAGCCGATTCCCGAAAAATGCATGTTTTTCAATTAGTGACAAATAGTCTGCATACCAGTTTTTAGCTTTCTACCTTAAAAATTGCGGAATGCTCCATAGAAACTTCATCCCCCATATAAGGGAAGTGGCGGGTTATTATTAGATAAAAAGTAACCTATTTCACTATCCATTCATTCTACTATCTCCACCTAAAATCATGTCTATTTGTCTTTTCGTTTTGTCATGTAAGATGAACAAACAGACACACTCTCACATTTATTATTAGTATGTATATACGTAAGCGTATATACATATAATATAATATATATAATATATATAGTATGTAATATTACGTATAATATTATATACATACTAATATATATATATATATATATATATATATATATATATATAATATATATATATATATATTATATATATATATATATATATATATAATATATACGTAGCGCGCTAATTCGAAATCTATGGTATATACCCTTATTTTAAAGACGCGTAGCCTAATCTCTTTCACACAGAGCCATGACAACACCATTAAATATTTAATGCAATTTATCTGAATCCCACAATTTCAGCTAAGATGACATCAGACTGTTTATATATATATATATATATATATATACACGGTGTTAAATAAGTGAGCAATAATACTTAAGGGGAGGCATGCTTATTTTACGTATTAATCAACAGCAATAGGACCAGGAGTACAGCTACTACTCCGAACTTCCATTCATTGAAATTGAATTTGAAACCATAGGAATAAGTGGCAACCCTGATTAGTCGGCTCATTTAAGTCAATGACCGCCCGCGAGAATAAGTACTTAGCGTACACGTACCTATGAGCGAGTATGTGACGTGAAGAGTTGGGAATGAACAGCGAAAAAATGAAAATACTTATTTTTATAAACTAATACAAATTTAATTATTTCCTATCTAAAAACATATCATCAACACTTTTATTTACAGAAACTCGCGCACTATAAGAAAGGCTCGAAGTGTCCACCTTCTTTTTCAATACACAAAGCAGTACGTCGTAACATTGATGCACGGCAATTCTGCAACATCTGGGGAGTTACCGTAGAAAATGCGATGTTTATTCTTCTTAGCATTTCTTCTCGGGTACTGCATTCCACAGCGTAGACTTGGTTCTTTAGGTAACTCCATAAGAAAAAATCTAACGGAGTCAGGTCCGGAGAGCGCGCTGGCCAAGGAACTGGGCCACCTCTGCCAACCCATTTGTCGCGACGATCATAGTGAGCAGGTGCTCCATCATGCTGGAATACTAAGTTGACATATTCCGACACTGGTAGCTCTCTTAAACCTTCTTCTATTTCATTTTTCAACATATTCAAATAACCTTCCCCATTTAGACCTTGAGGGAGATAGATTGGTCCAAGTATGCGGTCTCCGACGATACCAGTCCACACGTTAATTCTCCAACGATGTTGGAAATTGCTCTCGCGCGAAACATGAGGATTCTCATGGGCCCAAACATGCTCATTGTGTAAGTTGAGCACTCCATTTCTTGTAAATGAAGCTTCGTCAGTCCACACCATTCTTTTGGCGAAGTGAGGGTCTTCAAAAATGCGTCTTCTGTACCATGTACAAAAATCGATTCGCAGCTGAAAGTCTGCAGGCGTAAGTTCCTGAGTCCGCCGAAAATGATAAGCATGCTGGCCGTCGTACCCATGATAAGCATAACAAGTGCGAATGAGGAGACTCATTACCTAAAATTCTCGCTGACATTACCGAAAGTCGGCAGTTGGGTTCGGCAGGACATGTTTTTCAAAACGCTAATTATTTTTTTTAAATTACAAAAGAGATTCCTGATCGGGAAACCATCGTTTTAGTTTCTCACAAAATGAAATGTTTAGTTACGCAGCAAATAATTCAAGTACTAAATATTAAAATGTTGCGTTAAGTAATTATTTTAAAATTATGTCAGTTAAGCAGCCGACTATCTACCTCTACGTGGTGGTAAATGGCAACTATCGCATAAGATACGAAAATGTTTGCATAACCTATAGTTGCTGACTTGTGACGTAAAGTTAAAAGTAATCAAGTCATGTTTTGCCCGTCACCTGTTGCCCTGGAATACCAAAAGCATAATTAAACATTATTATTATTTAACTCTGATAGGTAGTGCAAGGTCAAAAGTTTGAGAAATACATAACATTATTATGTAATTTTATTTGAATTTAAAAGTAACATAATTACTTCAGCATAAATGAAAACCTTTCATTTTAGAACCTCAGTTATCAATTGACGAATTAAATGTTTATTTTATTGTAAGGAACCTCCATCCTTTTTAAAATTGCCGGTAAAGCAAGCCGCTGTGCGCTATGTAAAGGGCTCGCTTTACCGCCAATTGTGCCGCCGCTTGCGCCGGCATCCTTTGTATGAATCGGCGCGTTCTTTGTTCTCCCTTTGACCTTTAGCCGCTAGCGATTATTTTCAGTGCCGCAAGACATTTTGGTTGTAAATACCTAGTTCTTTTCGGCAACATTTTTATGCAAAACATTTTAATTGAAGTCAGTTGCTCTGTATCTTCTATGAACGTTAGTCGTATCTAAAAAAACAAAATAATTAAAATGTCACGGCTGCTGAATGCAAGAGGAAATTCACGGCATGTGTATTCCAATAGCGAATTCTATGATATGATCCTGTGTGTTGGAGCTGCTCGCAACAATAGCATTCACCAGGCACGTGAAATTTACCGCCAGAAGTTCATAGAAGGAAGGCCGCCAGCTGAACAACGCCGTTTGCCTCCTTTTAGCGTTTTCAGAAACGTGTGCCTGCGACTACATAGGACCGGATCCTTCCATGATGAACAGAAAGAGGGAAGATCAATCACTCGTGATGTGATCTTAGAGGAGCGGATTCTACGACACTTCGAGGATAACCCGGAAACCAGTACGCGACGTGCCGCCGTGGTGTTTGGCGTGAATCATGTGATGGTATTCAACATATTGCGCGACGACGGCCAGCATGCTTATCATTTTCGGCGGACTCAGGAACTTACGCCTGCAGACTTTCAGCTGCGAATCGATTTTTGTACATGGTACAGAAGACGCATTTTTGAAGACCCTCACTTCGCCAAAAGAATGGTGTGGACTGACGAAGCTTCATTTACAAGAAATGGAGTGCTCAACTTACACAATGAGCATGTTTGGGCCCATGAGAATCCTCATGTTTCGCGCGAGAGCAATTTCCAACATCGTTGGAGAATTAACGTGTGGACTGGTATCGTCGGAGACCGCATACTTGGACCAATCTATCTCCCTCAAGGTCTAAATGGGGAAGGTTATTTGAATATGTTGAAAAATGAAATAGAAGAAGGTTTAAGAGAGCTACCAGTGTCGGAATATGTCAACTTAGTATTCCAGCATGATGGAGCACCTGCTCACTATGATCGTCGCGTCCGCGAATACTTGAACGTGATGTACCCCGACAAATGGGTTGGCAGAGGTGGCCCAGTTCCTTGGCCAGCGCGCTCTCCGGACCTGACTCCGTTAGATTTTTTTTATGGAGTTACCTAAAGAACCAAGTCTACGCTGTGGAATGCAGTACCGAGAAGAAATGCTAAGAAGAATAAACATCGCATTTTCTACGGTAACTCCCCAGATGTTGCAGAATTGCCGTGCATCAATGTTACGACGTACTGCTTTGTGTATTGAAAAAGAAGGTGGACACTTCGAGCCTTTCTTATAGTGCGCGAGTTTCTGTAAATAAGTGTTGATGATATGTTTTTAGATAGGAAATAATTAAATTTGTATTAGTTTATAAAAATAAGTATTTTCATTTTTTCGCTGTTCATTCCCAACTCTTCACGTCACATACTCGCTCATAGGTACGTGTACGCTAAGTACTTATTCTCGCGGGCGGTCATTGACTTAAATGAGCCGACTAATCAGGGTTGCCACTTATTCCTATGGTTTCAAATTCAATTTCAATGAATGGAAGTTCGGAGTAGTAGCTGTACTCCTGGTCCTATTGCTGTTGATTAATACGTAAAATAAGCATGCCTCCCCTTAAGTATTATTGCTCACTTATTTAACACCGTGTATATATATATACGTAGCGCGCTAATTCGAAATCTATGGTATATACCCTTATTTAAAGACGCGTAGCCTAATCTCTTTCACACAGAGCCATGACAACACCATTAAATATTTAATGCAATTTATCTGAATCCACAATTTCAGCTAAGATGACATCAGACTGTTTAGGTCAGATGTTTAGGTACTCACTCGAAAAGCTACTGTGCTTCGAACACAATGGAGTTTCATTTTCGTTTCACTGCGAAAAAATACTTAAGAGTTTGTAAACATGTATGTAACCCTCGCTCGGAAACTAATTTATTGTCGTGTAGAGCGTACAGCTAAGGTATTAGGCAAACAAAGTTTCCTCGAGCTTTAACAAGATAATTACTTCGGATGTCTATGTGCTAGACAATTAACTACTTTAATCTTGTTGATAGAGTCCGTAATTGAGTTACTATCTAGAGACTATTACCAAGATTGCGAAACTGGCTATTGGGTGTAGCCATACACTTAACTAGTCACTATCGGAGTATGTACATAAACAAAGCATATAGGGATTTTCTTGCTTCTTAAACCTACGCTTAATTATATCTAAATAGAAATACCTACCTATCGTTATATAGCACAGTTTGCCTAAACTATGGAAATAGCGACAAATAACTTTTTGTGTTTCGGGATGAAGGCACTGTAGCTAGTGAAATTACCGGGTATAAGAGATCTAACATCTGTTGTCTCGGGTGACGGGCGCAGTGCGGCATTGATGGAGGATAGGTAATTACTGTGTATCAGTTGTTGATCTCCATTAATGCCGCTCTGTCATGGTTTGGCGTATCACTTACCATCAGGTGAGCGTCCAGACCGTCCTGTACACTTATAACATAAAAAAAAGAAATAAAATAAACAAAGTAATGATTTAGAGCGTCGGTGACTAATTGGTTGCCTTCTGATCTAGAGGGTGTAGGTTCAAACCCGCCACGTACCAATGTCTTTTTGAATTTTCGAGAGATACATTTTTATATGTTAAACATAAAGGCTTACACTAATTTGGGTTTTATTTGGTCAGAGTGGTGGTGCGTTAGTGGAGGCTGATGAGAGAAGCGGAGGACCGGGATATGTGGCGGCAAAATGGGGGAGACCCATGTCGAGCAGTGGACTGGGAAAGGTTGAATAGGAGAGTCAGAGAGAGATCATAACATTCATAAGTATTGTTTGTTCCCGACACCTCAGTATTTACAGACATGTTCATGCACACAAGTGTTTGTACTGCCGGGGGATCGAACCATTGGTGTAGCAGCCGACGACTCCACCGCTACACCAAACGAACAGAAATAGAGCATTTCAGAATTTAATAAAAAAAAAACTCATTTATTGAAATAAGTTACACGAAACAATTTTTCATAAATATATAAAATACTGTTAATTTCTCTTAAATATTATTTAAACGCAGTCAAACATTCAACAACGCGAAAATAAAATAAATTATTATTAGGCAGCCGATCGCGTTGTTTTAAAACGAAACGTTTAAAACAACGCGATTATGATATGGGGTTTACCGATATCCTTCCGATCCTGTCATAGTTGTCAAATTCTGTATTGCGATAAGGATAAGTTTCAATTTCGTCTGAACTAGCTGTCAAAGGATTCGCACGATATAAAATGACCAAAAAGTTGTATTTGGTCCATAGAAATATGGTATTCATTTTTTTAAGTTTCGGTCCAAGTGTAGTTACGTTATAGCTGTCAAAATTTAGCGCGATCGGCATGCTGTTCACATCACTATAGTGGTATATGTTGAGGACGTAAATAAAGTGGACTGTATGTTATTTAGATATTCAGGATGATGTAATTATATAATTACCATCATCATCATTTCAGCCTTTGGACGTTTTTATTATAAAATATAAGATTAAAAAATCCATATAATTTGCCATATAAGTTTATTTATATAAACTGTACAAAGAAGCGTTCACAACATTAACGGCGTGTTTTATTAAACTCCTTATAAAGATATAAAAGGTTTTAATACCATATTAATATAAATGAAAACAGATACATAGCAGTCTTAATTAGGAGTTAATAATGATAAACGTAGTTAATAACGATAACGTAACCTAATGATAAACGGTAGTTTGTGACAACACAAAAATAAATAACCCTTTATTTAAACTTTTCGTACTGCGGCACGTCAACGGAAATGCTAATATATATATACCTTTGGCAAACGGTCAAAGGTTTATATACTAGCGCCCGCTCAATTGTTTAGTCGGATCTTAAGTTCAGGCAAACAAAATCGTTTAAAATTATACATCACTACTTATATCGAAACTTAATTAGGTGTGCTAACCGTTAATATGGTAATTCCCAATCGGAACATACTGTACAGTGTAGGTACATACAACAAAAAGATTTTTTATAAAAACCTTAAAAACCAAAAGCCTCCTGTTAAAATATTCAAGGCCTCATAAAATTAATTAATTGTCTATTTTAATTTATTGTCATCGTATTGCAGTGACATAATCTGTTACCAATTAATAACATCAAAATATTGTATTTTTGTGTTTAATAAGCAGGTAAGTTTTGTTAGTAAATAAAGTTACATCATATTTAAAAGTTTATAAACCCATATATAAAATATTTTCTTAAAAATATAATATTTGAGACAGCGCCGGATCTTCAATTTTTTTTGGGTGGGGCAAAAATTTAGAAATGCCGCCCCCGCCCTCTTTTATTTATTTTTACCTTTATCATCCTATATTATTTCACTAATTTATATAATAGGTCCTCAATTGATTGACATTTGGACAAAGCTGCAACTTTTTACGCAGCTGTGATCAGTTTCAGAGATATTACATCTCCTTGTCTTACTCCTCGGTGCCAATGATAAGCCAATGGTAAGCTCTTCATGTACTCGGCCTGACATAGTAGCGCTCTCGTACAAACATCTCAACAATTCGATATAGCAGTAGTCAAGTCAGGCACCGTTGGAGGGAATGAAACACAGCCCAAGTCTCGATCGAATCGAAGGCTTTCTCATAGTCCACAAACGCCAAACATAATGGTCAGTTATACTCTCCGCTCTTCTGTATAACCTGCCACAGCGTATGTAATATGTAGTCTATGGTGCTGAAGCCTTTGAGGAACCCGGCTTGTTCGGAGGGCTGGAAATCGTCAAACATATGCGCGAGACGGATCATAATGATCTGGAGAATAACTTGAAGATGTGGCACAATATCGTAATGGGTCGTTAATTCTTCAATAAGCTTTTAATATCTAAGATAACTCGTAACAGATGTAAAAACGGCAAGATTAGTTTATTTTAGTCATTTTTATAATGTAATGTCGTATGGTCTACCGTTGTGGGGTACGGCTGCCGACATTGATACAATATTTGTGCTACAAAAAGAGCTTTTATCTACAACCTTAGACCACGTGACTCTCTTAAAGACAGTTCAAAGAAATAAATTTGTTTTTTTGTAATGTAATTTTTGTATATTTTTGTCGTTCATAAGTGCTTTTTGTAAGCCTAATTTAAATAAATGAATTTTGACTTTAACTTATCATACCCGGAATATTAGGCTCTCTCCAAGCGGATACGAAAACTCGTTCGCAGAGAATTCTACTATTTCAATACAAGGTTAATTAAGGACCTTATTAAGGAGAACAGGGGGCCCAAAGTTTTCCAAAAACCACTTGGCAGGAGCATTCTGGTGAAGCTTAATATAGCAGATGGCCAACTACTCACATTACGCCAACAGATCCTGGAAGAGGTTGAGAAATTCTATGGATTTGTCGAGCGCTCATCAGTACAGACCGAAGACAGCGAAGATCTACGTGCCCTACTAAGGCACCATTGTACGTAGGATATGCCGGATGTTGACGTTAGCGAAATTAGTGCAGCACTGAAGCAACTGAGAAATGAAAGGGCCCCGTGGGATGACGGTATTACGACAGAACTCCTAAACACCGGTGGACAACCCATCCTTAGGACATTAGGTGAGCTCTTTTAATGCCGTCATCTACCTGGGAACTACACTGGAAGCGTGGTCCACAAGCGTTCATTAAGAAGGGTGATAAAGCTCTCTTGAAGAATTATAGACCGGTAGCGTTTCTGATAAGCGTCGGTGGCGTCCTTCTCCAGATTGTCCAAGAATAAGTTTACTTGGGCTAAAACTTGACCGGCACAATTTCGGAAGGGAAGCTAGTAGGAGGATTCATTTGGGCTGGCGGCATCAGGCAAGTTACATCAGATCTTCACGTCGACGATTCCGCAACGCTTAAGGACAAAGTCTTTGAGAAATACGTCCTACCCATACCAACATACGCAGATGAGACATGGACACTGACTGCGGATTGGTTCAGAAATTCAAAGTTACTCAACGAGCGATGGAGCGTGCTATGTTGGGAGACTCTTATACATAAAATCAGAAATGATGTTATCCGCAAAAGAACTAAAATTACCGGCATAGTTCGCCAGATTAGCGAACTGAAGTGGCAGTGGGTAATGATGTCGCAGAACCGATGGCCGTTGGAGCAGACGAGTTCTGGAGCGGAGACCGCGTCTTGGCAAGCGTAACGTAGGACGCCCTCCGGCCCGATGGACCGACAACTTGCGAAAAGTCGCTGGTGGAGTCTGGATGAGAAAAACGGAGGACCGGAATATCTGGCGCAAAATGAGACCAATGTCCAACAGTGGACTGCGATAGGTTGAATAGAGAGGGAAAAGGTTTAATCACCTTTCTTGAAGAAGAACACCACCACGCCATTGCTCCTCACCTTTGGTGTCGCACCATCACCGATTCCGGAATTAAAAAGCTTCTGAAGGGTCTTAAGCACTGGCGTGCCCCCTACTTTCAAAAGCTCTGCGGTATATCCGTCGTAGCGGGGGTCTAATAACGCTTAAGCTGTTTCATAACCATCCTAACCTCGGCAAAAAAGCAATGTCATTAAAAAGTTACAATTTATCAATTATTGGTATTGATATTAATCAATTAAGTTCTATAATGAAATAAGACTACTCGCCTCAGCTTTTTCGAAGTCACACTGGATGAAAAAGGCGTTTTATTTCCAATTTATTTTGTATATTTTCTTAAAAAACGTGGTCGCTTGATGCAAGTAAAAGGAGCTTAATTGTTTATTTTTTTTTTTCAATTGTAGCTGTCCATCATGAAAATGATATAGCTTTAAAGCAGCTAAGTTGGCATCAATTAACATAGAGAAATAACTACGTAACTTTGAAATAATACACTGCTGCCCTGTATAGAGATCGACGAGAGAGTTTTCGTATACAGCGTCATTCCTCAGATCGCAGCTGCACCCGCCTGCTGACCGTGATCTGCGGGCGCCTATTTAGAACTATGCAAAAAAATGTAATGGTTCAGTAACATGCCTTACTCCGCGCTCCGGTTATCAGTCGTATTTCTATGGCCATGCACTTGTACTATTATTTATTCCGCGGGCAAGTAAGGTAAATGATGAGTGGTCCATTAGTCGGTTTGCCGCCCCACGCGTGCGCCCGCACGTGCCCCCGTTGCCCCCCCTAGATCGGCCCTGATTTGAGAGACAGATAGTCTTCTAGCAAAATCAAACACAAAATAAACCTATGAATGACGGATGGTTTGTTGTCTGTATTCAACGACATCTATTAATGGCAACCGCAAACTGGTTTCATTTAGTAATAACGAATATGAGGTAAACTAACAAAGTATTCTTAAATAAAGTTCTTTGTATACATTCAAATAAAAACAACATACAAGTGTGTATATTAGAAATAATTACTTTAAAACAGATACAATCACATCATTTGGTATCGTATAATGTTTTATAAACAAGGATACTTACATGACTAGTATTCATATTTACTATAATAACGTGAACAGCTAATCTACGAATACATAATCTTCATAGAAACGACAAAGCTTAATATTATAGCAATGAAAAAGCAAAATACGGCACCAGTTTATAACAATATCAACTCCTAGTTGTTTTATTGGTCTTTTCAAAGTCGTTATGAAGGTTTTGAGTGTTTCATTTCCAATTGTACCTCACCTACTTATGTAATAAAAAACTTTATTAAAAACAACAGACAATTTAATGAACAAATTTTTAAAATAAATTAATCTATAATTTAATTTATTGTCTAAAGTAACTAAGTATGTAAAATTATTTTATTCAGTGTGTGTGAATCGCTAAAACTTAAGACAGTAATTAAGTTATGAGTAAGATTCAAGTTCAATTGCTAACACCCAGTGCCGTATTTTACGCATACCATTACGAATAACTTACAAAAAAAACACAGCACCAAAATCCACATGTTTCATAATAAACAATCAACCATGATATAACAAACTTCACACATAGTTAACTTTGATTTTAAACTTTAAGTTCATTAAGATAAATTACAATAAGCCATTGCTTTGCAAATCACAAATATGTTGCATTAATTAACTACATAAATAAACATTAATTGTATAGAAATTTAAAAAGCTACGTAGGTGTTTTGGCTAGTATATTGTTTGATTAAAACTACTGCCTCGACCGCCGCCAATCGTTCAAACATAATACATTAGTTTAATTTTAAAATATACTTTTTATCTACATTTTTAAATATAATTTATTTATTTAGTATAACATTTTATTCCAAACAAATCCAATAAAAACATCCGCTTGCAAACTCCAATGAAATTATATAAAACCCAAGACAGCAATTGTCCGCCGGAGCCACCAACGCTTTATAGCGAAAAACAAAAAAATAATGTTTTTTTCATCCCTCGAGCCCTGTCGGCCTAAGGTTTAAATCAAGGTTTCATGCTTTTGTTTATTTCCAGAATCAGCAACAAAAAATAGTAAAAAAACCACTAAAAAGTAAAACTATTTCAAAAGAAATAAATTATCAAACTTCACGTTGAAGATTATTCGAATCACCATCAAGTATATCAGTGTTTAATGTTTGTCCCAATATGCGGCTGCTAGTTACAAGAAATTTCCTAGGCACTACATTTATTTAAAATACAAAATTCAACTAGCCACTACCGTCCTACTGAACACCATACCAGGCATATTATATATCAAAAGTTACACTTAACAACCCTATTTTTAATAAAAACCTGAACACTTTTTATAATATCCTTTAAAGTTTGTTAAATAAATATAAATATTTGTAAATATACTCTGTAGTTGCGAGATTCATTAAAGATTCTTAGTAAAATATTATAAAGAGGTGTAGGATATTTTCATTCGAAAATAAACAAGCCAAATATGACCTTAACGTTTCATACTTAAGGAACACATTTGCGTAGCGGTTATTCTTAATGTTATATAATTTATGGATTAATGGAGTATTTTTAAGGAAAATAATATCTTTGTTCGACAAAATATTGTAATTAAAATTTATATATTTATTTTTGTGTAGATTTCCTATTTTATGAATAACAAAAGCAAGCAAAAAGACAATCTTTTTGAACGTACAAATATTTTTTAAACTATCGTTTTTTACACCTTACATTAAAAATGTATATTTCCGCTCGGTTCTGAAATACTCGTATGACCATGATATGTGACTTTTAAGTACAGACTTGAAAGATTAAATTAAACCTTTCCCAAGTTCGAGACAGAAAGAAGTTGTGCGACCTACTGTATTAGACCTAAAAATCACTACTTTTGACCTTATACTAGACAGAACTTGTAAAGTACTACGAAAGCTTTGTATATATGTATCTATAAACACTTAACATCATTAAATCTAGCGTGGACATTTGACAAAGCATATGTCCCTACATCGTAACTGCTCGATATAAGCACCAATAAGGAAGTGCATCGTGGCATCGACTTCGATTTTAGTATTTAGAGCAAATATGATTCGACCTTTGAACCTAGCACAAATTGACTAGAGCGCTATGGTAGTTTTAGTAACGCCTCTTGATTGACTTTTGGTCGTTTTTGGCTTGATCTTTTGCATATAATACCTATTAAACTTAATTAGTAAATAAGCATATAATTCCAATCCATTCTAATTTTTCTTCATTTTAATATCTGAAACAAGCTTCGAAACTTAAAGGCAAAATTTGTATCGATCAATGATAAAACAAAGCCATCTTTGGAAATGTCTCTCTAGCTCTTAGATTTAAAAAGAGAGGGTAAGATGTAAATTCCAAAATATGTTTATATGCAATCGTTATCAGTTAAATAACTAATACATTTCAGACTCATTAGTATAATATTGTCAACGTCATTAGAAAACAATACCTAAGTAATTGGCTTTAAAATATTCTAGGAGCGAGAACAAAATATACATTCATTGGAATTAGCACTATGTTATTTAGTTTCAAATAGTAAGCGTACCGTCAAAGGAACATGAGGTTCCAAAGTCCTACATAACCTTAGACGATTATATTCTATTTTGTGCGTTTTTAAACGAAAAATATTAATTCGAAAAATCATTGTATGTTTATAAAATATGGGAGCATACCCACTTTCCGTCGTGAATGTAAACGCGAGTTGTCTATGCTTGAGTTCAGTTTTGTTAAGTCATGAGGTCACCCTACACGTGCGCAGGCGCCGGCTGTTGGTCCCTCCTCTCGTTGTCTATGACGTGTTTGGCGATGTCACTGAGGTCCTGGTGGTCGCCGTGCGCTGCCAGATCGAAGTCCGACCCGGACAATGAGGCTATGTGATTCCAGTTAGGCTCCCCAGATTCATCTGTATGGAGGGAGGGGTATTAGTTTAATACAATGAAATGATGTGAGCTTCTAAATTTACACAAAAATGTGTCAAATTTTACACGTTGACTTCAAAACTGAATACTAGTAAAGTATTTTTTTTACTTCATTAGTATAGAATTGCTCACCTAATTAAATTTCCGGATATTATGCTGTCCCAAGAGGTAAGTTCCCATTTCAAAACAAACCAAATATAAAAAAGTTCCAATAAAAGCGTTATTGACTCAAAGCCGTCAACTCAATGTCTCCTAGAAACCAGTTTTGTGGATATTGTTTGTGACAGCCAATGCATACTTACCAAACTCTCTATTCAGAGAAACCACCAAGAGGTGATACAGATTCCCTCTCATTTGGTTATCCAAGCCAACATCACCTGGCAATGATGATATTAGGCGATATGCCTTCGGGCTCTGGGCTTGAGACAAAGGTTATGGTGTGATTACTTATTACCACAAAACTACTCCAGCAGTGGACTGTACAGCTAATATGATAAACACAACCATTAAATATCACTTCAATACTTCACAACCATAATATTTAAAACAAGTAGTCATTAAAATGGCCGATTTTAAGCTTTCTGTTTGAAAAAGCGTCTATTATGTCAAATGTAACTACATGCAATTATCTGCCTAAATACTTTGATCAAATAAGCATTTGCTTTGAATTTGCTTAAATGTTGAAGCATTGGCCAATCAATTTACTAATTGAAGCTGTAAAACCGCAGTATTGTTTTTCTTTTCTTGTACTACTAAATGGATGGCAGATCAAATTACGTAAATGTTAAATGAACAGTGTGGTGGTTCTACAGTGCGATACTGATTTTGAACAGTTGTTGTATTTCAAACAATTACAACAAACTTGACTACTTTTTACGTTATGTTTGAACTAATAAAGACAGTATATGTTTTTTAAAATCTAATTTACTATTTTTAACTTATTAAGAAAATCATAAATTCAGTAAGCCATATCAATTAAGCTAAATCAAATATATCTTGTTAAATATTAAGTATGCATTTAGTAAACAAGAGTTAATGGTGTTATTTATCATTCCGAAGCAATGTTGGTTATAGTTAAAATTATAAATTTTATTTGCAACATTCTACCGTAAAAATGCCTCCGTGATAGAAAAATTTTTTTAGATAACTATTTTGGTATATTTATATTTTATATGCAGCTATATATATAATATGTTATTGATACAGACTTATTTCAAATTTGTTTTGCTTAAATATTTTTTATTTGATGTAAGTCAATATATGTGAAGTAGAAAATGTACTACGTGGTGTATGTGAAGGTGTGTTAGTGATGTGAACAAATGCCAAACATAGTTGAGCCTTATAATGTAAACATTAGTGTTCAAAATCCAATTGCATATCACCAAGTCCCAAAACATGCTATTTTAGTCAAACAATATTGGTTTCACTCACATACCAGCGCTCAGGCGACTGCTACCTGAATTTCACTTAAAATACTTATGAGTAGAAGCTGCTTTAAGTAAATATAAGTCAGCTTATTTGCAAGAACAATTATTACAGATAGATAAAAATTTCATCACACAACATCATTGAGTCGTAACCGAAAACCATATAGATATTAAATTTTTAATAACAAATGCATTATTATATTATATTCTAACTGGAATTTCTAGGTGGAAAATAAGCTTTCGATTTTTTTTTATTAGTCTCTGAAGGTTGCGTGTGGATTTAATAATAATAATAAATATTTATAATAAAGGTTTTAACAATTTCGATCTGACTTAATCTATTTAGATCACACATGCGCATCAATAAATAAAAAATATAAGTTAAACTTCAGTATGGTTATCGAGCTTATAAAACAGACTGTATTACACTCGTAATAAATGTCTTAATTCAGTGTCTTCATAATTGTTCTTGCAGAAAAACCCGTAAGACTGCATTGGGCGTATGTGGTACACTCATTCGCTTTGTCTTACAAAGCGATCCGTAAGCAATGTAAAAACGCATCTAATATGCAGGATTAAGCTATATTTTAAATTGCTGCTAAAAAGCAATGTTTTTGTATTTATGACTTAAAGCAAAGTGGACCCAAACCTTTCTATGTTAAAGTCTAATTTGAATCATAAAATATTTGACAGATAAAGCGTCATTTGTGGGTGACAAAAAAGTGCCCAGTTCGTATTAACCCAAAACCCAGTAAATTGATAGATTTTCTGCTTTGCCCTTTTTTTTTAATAAACCAGGCACAATAAAAAGATATTGTCTGCAGATCAATCACTGACCTTATGCGCATAAAATAGCTGTGCTACCTTCACAGACTGAAGTTACATAACCATCTGTCAAATATTACAAAAGTATATACAAAACACGAAAAAAAAACCTGGAAAAGGGGTACAGTTAAAATGATACTAAACCGTTGCAAATGTGTCAAACACACACAACACAGTCTTATTCATGTACCCTGTTCACTGTTCATGTTGTTACTATTGTAATGAATAAATATACAATTTGGACGCCTAATAAAGGTGAGACATAGTGATACATTGACCAAACATCTGTTTGGTCATAGTTTAAAATTAAGTCGTTACATGGATATGTACATATACATATCATTATTTACGTAAACCGAAATTCAAAGTCATTTCAAGATTGACAAATATAATCCGAAGAGTAATCTGGTAGAGAATGCCTCTAGGCATTAAGGTTGCCTTTCTCCTGTATTATGTGCATAAAGTATAAGTTAAATATAGTATAAAACAGAAACTTTTTCTGTCCCTATGTATACTTCAATCTTTATAACTACGTAACAGGTTTTGATGTGTTTTATTTAATAGATATTGATTGAAGACGAAGGTTTATATATATATATATATTACACACAATAGCACACATTAGATAGTGGACCAATAGTGTTATTTTTTATTGCGGCGGTACAGCCCGGCCGGGGTGGCTATAGCGCGCCTATTATCAGCATTGCACCTGAGCGAATCGGGGGCGGGTCGCCAAATATACCTCAAGCGAACCAACCCTTAATTTTAACTATAATTCCAACAATTAAGAACAGTGAACAGAGTCCGTTGTTAGTGGCATCCAATAAAGCGTGCGCGTGCCTACCGTGGCGGTATCTATAGTGGTTGACCTGGCGGCGAGGCGGGCGGCCGCGACGCAGCGACCGCGTCCGTCTCTCCAGTATGAACGTGTTGATCACGTACGCCTCGCGACGGATGCGGTCGCGCAACTCGCCCGACATATCCGGGATCGCCCAGCGGACTATTATCATCACTAGCGCCACTACGTTCTGGGGAAATCGATCGGGGGATCCATTGACAAAAAAAAATAGCAATTTTCAATTTACACTTTAAAAAAGTTCAAATAACTCTTGAAAATTGAACATTAAATTTTTGAACCATCATCAGCTCTGTAAACGTCCCCACCGAGGGGCACGAGCCTACCCGTAAAAGGGTTAGGCCTTAGTCCACGCGGCCGATTGGCTTTGAATCTCTTCGTGCGTTCTTATCTGTTGTTTTCCTTTACCGTAAGTGTCGGAAAATGTACATAAAATTTGGAAAATTCGAAAACACAGTGGTACGTTGCGGGATTTGAAACTGCCTCCCGATAAGAAGGCAACAGTACACCCCTCTTTTGAGCCACCGCCTCTCTTTACTTTTGAATAATCATTCAAAAATATGACCGCAAAAAGGATAGACATTCAAAATAATGATCATACAGTATGACCATTCAAAAGTAAGATCATCCTAAAGTCTCAGAATATAAAATTTTGACCATTCTCAAAAGACAATTTACTTCTTGAGTTAGAAAGGGATAGCGCTATATACTATAAATAGCGGCATCCCTTTCTAACTTTTTAAATAAAGATCAATGCTTGAGTCTCGTTTAAAATAAGGGCCTAATGCATCATAATCACACAATAAAACATTGTTCATACTTTTGAACGATAATCCTAATTTGTCTTCTCTCAGTCGCATACGACCAACGTAATAGCTAACGAAATTTATAACTATATGTGACGACATTAATATTACCTCAAACACTACGACGAAGGCCAAACGCGCTCCAATAATGTGCCAGTACCAGTTCGAACGTTCATAGTCGTCGCCCTCTCGGAGATACCAGTAGCCTGGGTAGCTGAAATTTTATGATAACTTTACAAAAAGCCTTTTGCAAAAAAAAATATTCTTTTTTTTATGTTATAACAAGTATACAGGACGGTCACCGGATGGTATATGATACGCCTAACCATGACAGTGCGCCATTGAAGAAGACCAACAACTGATACAGTTATTATCCTCCATCAATGCCGCACTGCGCCCATCACCCGAGACGACGATGTTTGGGTTTGGTTGTGGATGGCTCTTCCACACTTTGATTAACCTTTTAACCGCGAGTTAAAAGAGTCTTTATTGAGTCTGGACTATGGAAGAGCCATAATTTAACCTTTGAACCGCCGTAGACAAAAGTTAAACCCATCAAGTCTACCTGCACATCTGCTCCTGGTACTGCGTCTTCATCGGCTTATACTTGTCGAACACGGTGATATTGAAGTCGGCGAGCGTGTGGTTCACGTAGTTGCGAGGGAGCGTTCGAGAACTGGTAAACCAAGACGCGGTATGAACTCCGACGTGAACGCTATTATGAAGCCCTGCGAACATATCGTAATGTGTAAATTCACTAGTTCTTCATCAGTTACATGACTAAGGTTGTCCCATAACTCCCAATCTCAACGTGCGGCAGCAAGCTTTTAGTATATGGGTAACCTAACCTAATATATGATAGGTTAGCGAGCCCCCCCGTAGAGCCGAGGTTGGCGGCCTACTCTGAGACACCCTTAGGCTCGTGACATCTTTTTTTTTGGGCTGAGAGCCATCTGCTCTCACCACTTGTCCGGTGAAGCTGTGAAGGTCACCTGCGACCAACAGCGATAAAACATTCCGAAAAAAAGGAAATTTTCAAGACCGCTTCAGCGCTGGTACTCTGGTGGGGCCTATTTAGTGGTACTTTACGGGTAGGCTCGTGCCCCTCGGTGGAGACGTTTATGAGTTGATGATGATGATGAACCCAAATTTAATTAATGTAACTCTTTTATTGCATGGAAAAAATATCTATAAAAACTACCTACAATTTAGTAATATCATATCATTGCCATCTCAACTGGTCGCGTACTATAGAAAATTGCAGGTATACTAACATTAGTGATCACGCTGAGCTTCCCAATAGAGTCTAGGATCCGGTACCAGACACCGATATCAGTGACCCGCTGCGGCACCGGACGGCGGTAGCACGTGAGGAACTTCTTCGCGTCCAGTCGCATCTCCAGCACATTGTTGATCAGGGCGAACAGCGGCGCAAGTGGGAACGCAGCCACGAAGATTGTCACAAAACCGTACTGCAACACTGGAATAGTACAACTTGGTTGTAATTTGCGAATACCTTTATCGAGCACCGTTAGTATACAACTAATTAGTGATTCACAAGCAATTATCGAATTGGGTATTTGACACCACTAATCGTTGACGCACTTTTTATTAACTGTCAAAAAGGAACGTTTCCATATATTTTGTATGAGATTATTGAAACGTGACGTCATTGCTCACTATATCCATTAACCTAATATTTGTTGGTTTCAGTGTATTTAAAAATACAATATTGCAAATAAACAAAAGTGAACAATGAAACGACATGTAAAATAAAGTGCACTTTTATGAAAATAAGGTTTGGTATTTTATTGCGAATGGTGGAGAATACCGAATGGTTCAATGCATTGATAATTTGTTATTTGTACTTTATTTTGTAAAACTTTTATGATTCATCTATATGGTATAAGCTTCCCATAAAACATTCCATAATATGAGTACAGTAATAGGTCGAATAGATACCAATGATTCGAAATTCTCCCCGTATAGTGATTCACAAATACCCACCGAGCAGTGCATGTATACAACTAATAGTGATTCCTGGATACCCTCACTGCACTGCATCAATGAACCACAAACTTAAACAACTTACCCATTTCCAAATATTCAGGGAACAATCCCATATTACCGAAGTCTACCAACTTGAAGTCTTTCACCCACTGCAATGGGCTCTTGATGCTGAAAATAAATTACAGTATATTCTAGTAAACCACTTTTAAGTTTTATATTTGGCCTATTTTTAATAAGTTACACTTGGGTACTAGTGAAATATCATAAGGAAAGATAAAAGATAAACGTGCATGGAACTAGGGACGTTTTTCGTTTCGGTTTGTGTCACCGTTTGAGACTAGATGGCGTTATGTGTTTACTCAAAGAATATTAATATCGTTATTATCATTATTCCTACAATACTTACGTCTTTTTTCTGCCAAGCCCTGATGACATTCCACCACTTGAGCAGGTAAGGCATCATCATTTCTACTATGGTGTTGATGAACTGCTTGCCCACCATGATGATAGCCAACTGAATTGAAAGCTCAAGAAGGCAACCTCCAGGCGCGCACTGAAAACGATATAAAATTACTTTTTTAACATATTTCGTTTTTTTTTTGTTTTCTGGTTAGAAACGTAAGCTTAAACTTTAAAATTTTGGTAAGAAACTAAATATACATATTTTTACAAGAAGTCTCCAATAACAAGTTTTCTGACTTCTTTTCTTCAAGTGTGTACTAATGTTATGTTTTCATCAATCCCAATAATGTATAAAAGTTGTTACTTCTTTAAGTCTAATAAAATTTATTTGAGAGTTAGCTGACCCTGGACACAAAGGCAAAGTTTTACTAGCTTAGCTTTATGCACAGCTAGTATATAAATTGAAAATACCAAAGACTAAAAGCTAGTATTTATCAATGTCTGCTGGTGCTAATTTAACAAAGAATGACTTCAAACTCACCTCCTCTTGTCTATGTCCGAATATCCTCACATAGTTGCCAGGGCGGCCCACGTATTTGCCCTTGAAAAACGCTATGTAGAATATGGACGCGTAATAGTTGACGAACTGCAGCAGATATATCTTCAGGGTCAACGAGTCATCGAACTCGGTCTGTGTGCGGAGTAGTTCTTTCTCAGTTAGCCATTCGGCTAGGTATTGGTAAATCTGAAAACAAATTATAGTTTATTAATTAGTATTCACCGTTCTAAATAATAGATACTCTTATCAACACCATCACAGGTCAATATGTCTACTGCTGAATATCTGCCCTGATGATTTCCACGCGGACCAATGCCAGGCAGTCGATATTCATCTGCTTAACATCATGTGTTTATTTACTTGGATGTAGGCCTAAGTTACACACACAGACACGCACGTATGCATGCACGAACACGCACGCTCAGAGTGACTCTCTCACACACACACACACACAGAGACACAGAGATACACAACACACACGCGCGCGCACTCGCGCACACGCACGCACACACAAACATACAGACAATCACAGAGATAGAAACAAACAGTAAAATACGGTAGAATCAACTGCTTACCTGACGCTTACTGCCTGTCCTGGTGTGCGGGCATAGGCCAGTCGCTACTTGCCATCAGACAGACGCACGATTCGATAAGAAACTTAATGACCTGAAATACACTAGCAAGTGTGATCGACGCTAGAAAACACTCACATAGTTGAAGACACAAATGAGCAGCAGGTTGATGCAGGCGGCGGTGGCGGTGGTGAACATGATGGGGTTGGAGGTGATGAGCGCGGTGTCCCTCCGCAGCACGGCGGCGCCCAGCAGCGACATCCGGTACAGCACCACGCCCAGCACCGCCGCCACCGCCACCCAGCACCAGCAGCGCCACCACGCTGAACGACATCAGCGTGGCGGGGAGACGCATGCGCCAGAACGGCACCATCGGCTCGCGCTCGCCCGTCACCACGTTCAGCTAGGGGAGACAAACAATTATTTGATGACCCATCTGGTGTAATGGCTATTCATTATTTTGGCACCGTGGGTCCCGGGTTCAATCCCCGAAACTTCAAACATTTGTGTGCATGCAAACCTTGTTTGTATTGGTCTGGGTGTTTTCAATGTATAATATGTATGTATTTACAAAAAAAAGTAAGTACGTTTATCCGTTGTTTAGTATCCATATTACAGGCTAATGCTTAGTTTGGGGCTAGATGGCGCTGTGTCACTCACAGCTATCCATAGCAGTTCACTGTTCGATTTTTCATTCAGCCTCCACCAGCGGACCTATGGCAAGTTGTCAGTACATCAGGCCCAATATCATGAAATAAAAGAGGAATCAAAATAAAACTTCTTAAATAATAAAACTAAACAAATAACCGGTACCTGAGTCCGCTTGACGTGAGCCAGCCGAGCTAGATACTGCGGCCGAGGGTGTTCTTCGTACACGTCGAAACCGGTCAGATCCCAGCGGTGCGTCATTTCTGCGGAGTAACGCTTCCACAGTTCTAGGAAACACGCCGCTGTTGATAACAAAAATAAGCTTTCAGGTAAAGTAAATAATAATACTGGTATTTTCTTGAATTTAAAAGCCCATAATCTTTGTCAACATTTTATAACTGCTGGAGGAGAAGTCTTACTTTAGGATATTTTTTCCATTCCAGTGATTAAAGTACTTTTTAAAGGTATGGTAAAATTAAAGAGCGTTTTCTGCTACATTATTATTACTATGCCACCTGGGGGGTAAAAACCATCTCTTAAAACAGTATTACAATAATATTACTTCACCTTTTCTGGTACAAAAATGATGACGTATCATTTTAGTATACTTGTTTTAAGAGACGGAGGTAACCCCCCTGTTATGGAACCCGTATTAGGGATGGTTTTCTAAAGATTTTAATCAAATCACAAAGGAAATATAATAACTTACAGCGTCCTTCCCATACAGGAGAGGAACAAACAATGTAAAAACAGATATCTATGATTCCAAAAACCTGATCTGTATATTCGAACACCGCAAGTACTAAAGTTAGAAACACATTCGATTTCTTACGCTTTAATAAAATGTCGAATTATTTAGTCACTTACCCCAAAAACTCATAAATATAGCGAAGAACACAGTAGTAGGATTATCAAAGAGGTAGGTTATTCGAGACTGCAAGCACGTATCCTTCAAATCCCAGTAATCGCAGAAATAATCGCAGAGCGGGCACATTTTTACGGTGGAATTGTAATTGCATACGTCCTCACTGAAAAATTATGATATATTTTCAACCCAAGGACTACCAAATATTATTTTGTGTCTAGATAAACGGTTATCCATATTAAAAATATCTAACATTATTTATAGCATTTAAAAGATTGGCTCCACGGTGAGGGCCTAAATACAGATATCAATTGAAAGATGTATTATAATTATACTATGTTTAGGTGAAACGCAGGACGAATGTAAATTAAAAATAAATATATGGTCTTACCTGGGTTTATTCGAGAAAACAGTCGAGGCAGAATATATAAAACAAATAAGTCCTACAATTGAGGCTGGTATGAGCATGTGCGTATAAAAACCCAACCAGGCAAAATATAAACCTGAAATCAAAATTGTCCTGTTAAGAACTTAAACTTATTCGTACTTACCGCTATAACATATAAGTAGTAACAGAACAGTTGATTTAACGCGATATATTTTTTAGATTTTGTACCATTAATAATTGACTAAGAAATTAAACTCTAGTTATAAAAATATCAACTAGCAACTCACCTATTTTAACACCAAAATAATCCTTAACATAATCTAAAGGTTGATAATTCAAACATTTAGAAACACTAGCCCATTCAGTATAAAGTAGGTGTCGCATCGAGCCCGGGGTTTTGAGATCTCCCTGAAAAAGAGACAAAATACTTCATTTTTTTGTACTTACAATCTTTAAAACTACATGTTGAATTAAAAATCCGGCTCGAAGGACCATCTGGCCCTTCGTACCAAATATAATAAGTATTAGGTTTCTGAAATAATGTTATATTGTTATTATGAACTATCTTGTGAACCTAAACAGGCACCAGTCTCACTTAAGTGACTAAGTTGTACCTTTCGTTACAACATAATTTTGGATCTATTGTAATGTGAGGTCGTTTATAGAGAAAAAAATATATAATTATTATAATACTCACATCGTGAAGTGGATAGGCAGCGCTGTATGTGCAATTAGTTATTAGTCTTCCGATACCGAAGGCGAAGTCGTCGCCGGCCTTATTTGAGAACTTTTTCCGATCGAGTATAAACTGGACTATACGAGATCGTATCGAGGGTGTCCAGAAACAATCTGCGTTTGTATCAAATCTGTGAAGTAAACCATTATCATCAGCTCATTAAACGTCCTCACCGAGGGGCACGAGCCACCTGTATAGGTTGTATGTCCCCAGATAGACCTTAGTCGTCCACGCGGGCCCAGTGCGGATTGGCCGACTTTACACAAAACCTTTGAATATCTTCTTAGGCGTACGCAGGTTTCCTCACGATGTTGTCCTTCAACGTAAGGGCGTCGGATAACGTACATCTAATTTCTAAAATTTGAAATCACATTTGTACGTGGTGGGATTTGAACCTAAGCCCTCCCAATCGGAAGGCAACAGTCCACACCATTGAGCCACCGATGCTGTTCAAGAAAATAATATGAATTATAATGGGTGTAGAAAAAATTACAACACCGGCTCGGCTTCAATACAAAAGCTTTCTAAACTCACAAGTACTCCTTATCCTTAGAATAAATGGCAGTGAGTCGATGCTTTCTCTCTGGAAACTTCTCTTGGTCCACCCGGATCCTGGACATCAGCCGATCCCATCCCGCCTCGATCCGATCAACCAGACTATTCGTCTTCTCCTGGACATCTTTTAATGCGGAGAACTGAAAATCGCAACAATTTTCTGAGACACGTTTTCTTTACTTGCAACAAACGATTTCAGGCAACACTAGCTGTCAGAAATAAACATTTGGTTTGGTTAGCTGATTTTACAGAAGTTATTGCAAAATACAAGCAGATCCCATATCAGTTATCATTGTTATAATAAAAAAATACATGAAGAATATATGTTGTTATTAATATTATACACCTAGAAGTTAAGCATTGAGGCCAATAAATAGTATGTTATAACTGCAATTAATACGAATATTACAGAGTGCACATGAGTGAGTGCATTATTAGATTGCGTTAGCGTATTAATCTAGTCTATATAATACAGAGTTCGTTTCTTTTTTACCAATACACTCAAGATTAAACGTGGCTGTACTACATGCTATTACCATACACTATAAAAGCTTTAAATTAGATCAATTTATAACAATGTAACCTATAACAATTAATGAAAGTTTATTGAACTTTCAACACATCTCATAAGTATTAAAAAACCTAGTACTTAGTTAACTATACCTTTTCTTAATAATTGACTGAATGTTCTGTATTATATATCCCTATCAATTTCTATTTCAACATTTTATAGCTGCTACTATAACTGTCAAATTGGCCACTGGTAAAAGAACATCCCTTGATGAGGAGGTAAGAAGTAAAAGCCTGTATATTATATACAATTACAAATCTATGAGATCAATGTGGCTTGTAGGACACACTAGTTGTAGCTAAGTTTACAATAAATTAATAAACAACACGTCATAAATCTTAAAGCATATACATATACACAGCAGAACAGTTCAACAATGGTATATACATAATACACCATCACATATACATTTAAAGAACCTTAGTACCACATTAATTAGACACATCATTCCAAAAGTTTATAGTATCATGTAGCAAGTTAAATGCATAATATTGATAAACGTGAAATCCTAAAGGATCAAGCTGGAAACATAACATGATTAATTAAATTATACTCTAGTGTTTAATTGATAACAGTTCTTAAATGTATACACAAACAACACAGATCAACTTCACAAATAAATTAGTTATTAACAATGTTTATCTAAGTTATTAGTTAGTTAAATACTTTACTATGTATGTACATGTTAGCACCGCATCCTTAACAATATTAATAAATTGTCATTACTTTATATGATTTCAACGTTGATTAGGAGATGTACCTCTACTATACCAAATGTACAAATAAAATACAACCATTATATACAAACATATACAATTATAATTTCCACACCACATATAAAACATATATACATCACATATCTTAAAACATTTCCACTGTAAATCCACGCGCTATTTTATCTAACTCCATAGTTACACAACATTGAACATTTCATTAAATATATATGGTATTAATATGCAACAGCTTCCAACATTAACAAAACTTACATAGCCTTTAAATTATGCCACAACTCGCATCCAAGCGCACATGTTAGTCAAAAGGGTAGATCAAGGTAATTTATTCTAGTATTGACAAATATTTATCGGAACAAACTGCAAACAGTCAAGCATAGTATAGTAAACACTTTATTTAACGTGCAATTATATATGCATTTGAATCTTATTTCATTAAGTTCAAATTCCCATAATTATATTGTGCTCCTTAAGAGGATGTTCTTTTCTTTTTTTTACCCTTAATATAACCTTAAGGTTTTTTTAATTCATCGATTTTAAAGTCTATTGTAAGTTAATAAGGTTTAATTGGTAAATATGGTGGAAATATATGTATCTACCACAGCCTGGGAAGGAGTTAAAAATGCAAGTAGGTACTTCCTTATAAAACGCATAACAAAATATTAAGAAGTAACCCACGCTAGTTACAAAAACAAAACCCAAGATCCACCCTTAGTTAATAAAGCTCATGCTGGCGCATCTGAGAGCACGTCTGCATACCTTCGACATATACATGGCGGCATTCAGTATTGCATTCGTCCTCCCACTTTTCTTTATCTTACTGCAATCCTATGGACGTACACAACATTGTTACTGTGCTTCACATTACCTATGGAGTTGAGTGACGTTGCAGACCAACTGTTATCACTTATCAATAGACGTTCTTGCATACAATACAATCAAATATCAAGACAATACATACTATATTTAACTATAAGCCTGTGGTATTGCAATAAAACATTTGAACAGTTATTTTTTTATTTTTAACTTTTGAATTTTTGATATGAGACAAAATGTACAATCAATTATATTTTTAAAGAGTTCGAAAGTAATTTTAACTAGAAACTAAAGATTATTAATTATTTTATATATTACATTATATTTTTCATTAAATTCTATTTTCAATGTTTTTTAAACGGAACTCTGTAGTATCTTTACATTTAATTTAATTTAGA
>PQWD01008582.1:0-31202 GCA_019425675.1 Leucinodes orbonalis
AGTCTACCACCCAGTAAAATATGCGAGTAAAGAAGACTTTACGTCAGTACAATAGTTTTTTTTTTAAATTACATCTGCTGGTTACAGCTTCAACGAGCTAGTGAGGAGTGCAGATGGCTTTCAAATCAAGAATTGTCTGCAGTAGGCTCTCAGACTTGAAATTAATATAATCTCTACGACCTCTCTCTCTCTTAATTGTTGAGACGTCAGCTAGGTACTACCCACCAAGGGTTCCGGGTTCGATACCCGGGCAGTACAAACATTTGTGTGCATGAACATGCCTGTAGTGGTTTGGGTGTTTCTATGTATAATGTGTATGTATTTAAAGAAAAGTATGTTTAATGTAAATCCGTTATATAATACCCATATAAAAGGCTAGATGCTTAGCTTGGGGATAAATAGCGCTGTGGAAATGCAGGCGGCTATTTAATTAAGTCTTAAGGTGTAAACCGGACGTTGCACAAAAAGCAACCAACAATCTAACTAATTGCCTAAAGTGCACTCCGCGTAAGTCACGGTCCAAACGCACCGTAAACCACACGGCTAGCAGGTGCTTCCATCACATCTTGAGAAATTATTACATAATTTTATTTTGCATACAGCACTTAGCTGCTTTGGCTTGTGCACATTTTTGGTTAGATAGTTTTCTAAGTTAAATAATAATAGTAGTCTCATAGAGGCTTCTATTATCAAAAGGATGATCGGATGACCTGGTTAAGGTGGCGGGTAGCAGATGGATGTTAACTCCCGCGTGGAAATTATTAGGGAGCCTTCGTTCAGCAGTGGACATAATTAGGCTGTAATGATGATGATGATGATCAAAAAAAAAAAAATTAAAACATTCGACGGCTGATTTGCCGTCCGATCTGAAGGGTGCAGGTTCATCCCGCCACTTACCAATGTGCTTTCGATTTTCGAAATTATGTACGTTTATCCGACGCTCTTACGGTGAAGGAAAACATCGTGAAAACTGCGCACGCCTGCAAAGAGTCCAAAGGTTGGGCGTGAAGTCGGTCAATCCGCACTGGGCCGACTAAGGCCTATACACCCTTTATAAGTAGGCTCGTGCCCCACGGTGGGGACAAAATATGAGCTGATAATGATGATTTTTAATGTTATAAACTAGAAATATGTAATCGAATTGTTAATTACCTACGAGAAGTAATTCCTGGTACATTTTTTCTATTGATCACTTCAGTTTATACGCCATATTTCAATACAAGTCATGTTCTTTTCAATTTTTTTGGCTATGTTGACAAATGCGAGCCATTGTCACAACATTTATTGCTTTCCATATAAAAACTGGCTGATTTTGATACACTTTTATTGTTAGCGAACACCGTCCTTTTGATACCGTCATGGATAAACCCATGTTAAATCAATTTATTGGTGCCAAATAAGTTAAAAACACAGGTAATATATTATGTGGGAGCGTCGGTGCTCAATGGTGTGGACTGTCGTCCTCCTACCGGAGGGCTGAGGTTCAATCCCGCCACGTACCAATGTGTTTTCGAATTTTCGAAAACTATATGTACGTTATCCGACGCTCTTACGGTGAAGGAAAACATCGTGAGGAAACCTTCATGCACGCCTGCGAAGAGATTCAAAGGTTGTGTGTGAAGTCGTCCAATCCGACGGCCCGCGTGGACGACTAAGGCCTAATCACCCTATACGGGTAGGCTCGTGCCCCTCGGTGGGGACGTTTAATGAGCTGATGATGAATATATATATATACATGTTTAAGCTATATTATTAATATTTTACCCCCTGACATCATAGTTATTTAACTACTTTCTTTTAATAATGTTTAGTTTTTCGACAATGTTTAGTTTTTTAACATAGATTATCAAAACTTTCACTTACCTTTCTTCAAACTTTAAGATAATGTATGGAGAGTAGTAGCCGAGGTCACAAGTTCTATTCATATACGTCCGCTCATTATACGTCCCCACCGAGAGACAAAAGCCTGTATAGACCATAGTCGTCCACGCAGGCCCACTGGGGATTGGCCGACTTGTCACACAACCTTTTAATCTCTTCGCAGGCGTGCGCAGGTTTCCTCACGATGTTTTCCTTCACCGTAAGAGAGTCAGCTAAACGTACATATAAAATTCGAAAATACATTAGTACACCAATGAGCCACCGACGGTCTTTTAAAATACCATTTTTCAATGATGTAAAAAGTATAGATTCGTGATATGCTCACAAAACAATCGAAAAAAGTGTTCCGAATGCAGTGACAGCACACATACACATATTTCCAATGAGCGTACGTTTACCTAAACAAAAACCTACAACTGTATTCTCTTTGGCGGTTCGTTTTTGAGCACGGGTGACGTATCTACCTTTATATATACAGAATATCATTGCTATTTTTCCCGACTGAGATCTTATTGAAGTTGGGTTCGAAATTTCAAAGTCAATATTGCCCACTCTTTGTTTACTATGTACTAACGTGACACGGTGTGATATATCTGTGTGTACCTACGCAATGACGTCAATCAGTACCCCAGATGCTGCTATCTCAGGTCGCGGGTGAAGGCGTCCATGTGATAAACACATCGCACGTTACTATTATAGTTTTGCATACTAAATGAGGCTACACGACGCTTCAATTATTTGTGGCCTAGACTTAATTATCCTCAATCAATCATAACGTCGCAAGGCGTGTGCGTCGGTGGCTCATTGGTGTGCACTCCCTTCCGATCTGGAGGGTGCAGATTCAAATCCCGCCACGTATCAATGTCTTTTTGAAGGTGGTACACTCGATACTCGTCAAGGTAGGTACCACCGCAATGCCAGGTATCGTCCCGTGAAACAGGAGTGTTATGCACTTTTGTGTTTTAGGATGAGGGCACTGTAGCTAGTGAAATTACCGGGTATAAGAGACCTAACATCTATTGTCTTGGGTGACGGGTGCAGTGCAGGATTGATGGATAGTAATAAATAAATGCATTCATTTGTCTTCCAAATCATTCAAGATACATTACAATACTCGATATCAAATAAATAAATCAAAGTAACATTAATCAAAATAAATAAAAACAAATAACTGTCTATCAGTTGTTAGTTTCAGTCAATATGGCTCTATCATGATCTGACGTGTCACAAAACATCAGGTGAGCGTCATGACCGACCTTTACACTTTGTCAAATAAAAAAGCTTCTTTTTCCGATTCGCTGACTCCACCAGTGAACTTGCCTACCGACGCACTATGTACACTGCCCACTGCCACCTTAACTTGCTTACCTTATGTGCTATGTCGCTTACTCCATTTCTCCAACAGATATCTATTTTCAGGCTTTAGCTTAGGTTTTTCTAGGTTATTAACGAACCTATTGCTCCTGGGAAGTTGAGAGTGTCCATGGCTCTCACTTACCATCAAGAGAATCATATGCTCATATGCCTGCCTTAGATTAAAAACAAAACAGTTTAAGAAAATTAGTTATATTATGGAATTAGGTATACTGTATCACTTTGATATTCTTAACTCTCACTATCAGCTTCGTTCTTATATGCGCATACGCACTTTGCAATAACAAAGACAATACCGGCCTCTGGTGCTCAAACTGTAGTTTTGGTAATTATAACATGTCAGTAAGATATAAAGCGTTGTTGTTAACCAAGCCTATTCGATATGAAAACTTGCTGATTTTAGAGGGGATTCTTGTTTAAAGATACCGGTAATGTATTGATTTGTCATTTGACATTAGAAATTAAGTTGGTGATAACGTCACCACTAAATTAGTAATATGCCATAGCTATAGTATGTCTTATATACTTCAGTAAACATTGTAGAGTACAATTTGAGAAATAATTCATCCTAACACTCCCTGATACACGTACAGAGTGAGGCCACATTTCTAAGGAAACCCAAAGTATCTGGCTTTTCGGAAATCACTGGAGGAAAGAAATTTTTTGACATATAAATAAATAATTATCAATATATGTACCTATTTAAAACTTTGAGTACCACTGGAAAAGTGCCGCTGCATGTGTAAGTTGAGGATAAGCGCATGACGTCTTCGTGACGTCATCGGCGTCTGCGCTTGATTATTTTTCTATTTTATTTCAGGAACTGCGAAAGTGTAAACATATTATTGGCAAATATTATATTGAATAATATTGAGTTAATCTTATTATAAATTACATTATCTTTTTTATATCCACTGACATTTACACAGCGCCATCTAGCTCCATATTAAGCGAGGAGCTTGTAGTTAGTGTACTAAACAACTGATAAACATACTTATATACATTTTTTTGTAAATACATACATATATACATAGAAACACCCAGACCAATACAAATACACATGTCCATGCACATAAATGTTTGAAAAAAAAACTATTGCTGTTACCATATAATTTGGAGTTAAAAACAGAAAGAAGAAAAAAATTATGAGCAAAACGATACGAGTATATTACGCGTAACAACATTTAAACAGTGCTATCTGCACTATGTGAGTGTGATAAAAGAAAATATTTTAAACAAAAAGTTCTCAGTTTTGTTCGTAAATTGATTCCTTCAAATATTTCCTCGCGTCCTCACCTTTGACTCAGTTGGAGCACTGCCAACTCTTTCAGTTTTGTTTTCGAAAGTTCCAAATGTCGTGGAAACTTTGTTTTGGCTGTGAAAATGTATATAGTTATTACTAGACGATTTTTATTTTCCTATATTTTATTAAAGCCTGAAAATCAAAGTGAAATGTTTTATGTTCAAATAATGCGTCGGTGGCCCAATAGTGTGAACTGCTGCCTTCCGATTGGCAGGGCGCAGGTTCAAATCCCGCCACATACAAGTCTTTTCAAATTTTTGAAATTATATGTACGTTTATCCAACGCTCTTATGGTGACGGAAAACAGAGCACGCCTCCGATCAGATTCAAAGGTTGTGCGTGAAGTCGGCCAATCCGCACTGGGCACGCGTGGACAACTAAGGACTACTCACCCTTTAAACCTGGAGATCTGGAGGGCGAAGTTTGATATTCCACCACGTACCAATGTATTTTTGAATTTCCGAAATTAACGTTCGTTTATCCGACGCTCTTACAGTGAAGGAACATCGTGCGCAAGTTTGTACGCCTGTGCGTGAAGTCGGCCAAATCCGCACTGAGCCCGCGTGGACGACTAAGGCTTTACACTTTAACGGTAGGCGCGTGTCTCTCGTTATAGACATATATTGAGCTGATGATGATGAATATAGTTTTTCATTCAATGCTAAACTAAAATCAAACTTCATCATAGCTAAAGTCAACCGGTGAACTGACGAATTCGAGTATCAATTCCAACCTAGCAGGAAGTGATAAAGGAAAAAGGCATCTGCACAAAGGCTTCGAGGCGCAGCGGGGATGCAGCTGCATTAACGGCTCGTAACACATAAAACCCAGGACGCGCCAACCGCCCGCAACCTTATCCGGTGTTGCCAGACGTTTTATATCTCCTCAAAAATCTGGAAAAATATTTTAAAAATATTATTTATTTAGCTTCCAACAGATTATTGAGTACACTTAATTTCACGCGACCTCTGCACTAAACAATGTTCATTGATTATTATAATGGTATTTCATATTGTTTATTATATTAATGTTTCAATTAACATTATTTTGATTTCTTATAATAATCGAAAAACTGTGGAATCCGTTATTGTTTGTAATATTGAATAATACATGACGTCATTTAAAAAACACATTCCCATTAATAGAGCCGGCAACGTTGCTCTAGTTTATTTACGATCAGATAAACTGCATTATCTTTTGCTTCCTTTTTACAAAAAAAACTGAAAATTATAATTAATCTGTGTTCTATCTTCTTTTCAGTAGTACCTGAGGTGATCCTAACGTTGGTCTAAGTTGATGTCTTCTAATGGTTACTTCATTAAAAATGTCGGCAATAGTTACAAAAAGTTATGTACACTTAACATCTTATCATTATTATATGCCATTGAGTCATTTCCAGTGTTTGTTGTCAAAAATTATTGTCATTTTGTTTTTATTTGGTAAATTGATGAATTTGTATGGGTGCAACTTACCTGAAATAAAGATATTATATTATATTATATAAAAATGGGTAATATAGTAACAAACCTGGCAACCATATTAGTTATTGCGTGTGGGCGGCGCGTGCGGCGCACACCGGAACAGAGCACAAACCGCAGAGGATTGTTTTCGTTCCGCGTCGGAAACTTACTGCGACTAGTCGCCAACCGCTGCGATTAGTCGCAAGAACTGCACTCCGTCGCAATTCCTAAAATATGTCGGTCTATGTGTATTTTGTAATAATATTTACATTTGTTTGGTCGGACTAGTTCAGCTCCTTAAATATGTTGGAGTCTCGATGGTCGCAAAACTGTTTTGGTATTTAATCACATAAAGAACCCTTCTGGCCCGATAGACTAACTTCAGAAAGGTCCTTTATTGAAATCTGGATGAAAAGAGTCCAACCTATCTGTTAAACTATTTCTAGTAGTAATAGTAGTCTAATAAGAGATTTTCTATCGTGTTCGCTTCGCTACAGGTGAGCGAATATTACCCACCAGTGGACCACAATAATTACAAATTAATGGTAAGTAGTGGGTTGTTTATAGGGCACTAGCAAACCCGGCGAACTCCGTTTCGCCACCAGATGGCTTCGTTTTATGTAACATTTCGTTTAGTGATCAAAAGATGCCATCTACTTAAAATATTGGTTTGAGATACATGCTATGTATCAGAGATGTCGCTGTATGTGAAAAAAAATTCCCGCTTTTCTGTTGAAATTTTTCCTGAATTTTATTTGCTATAAACCTCACGGAGCCCAAAACCTTTCCAACGAATACAAAACCGTGGAAATCGATTCGTGCGTTCTGGAATCATAGCGTCAGGCAGGAAAACCCGACTTATTTTATATAGAAGATAAGTAACTTCTACAAGTCTTACTTTTGTCCTAGACTATAATCTAATGATATAGTTTTGAGAAACAAGTTTATATAAAATATACAATCTTAACAATTTCAATTATCATTCCGGCGTTACTCGTAAATCGCAGTTATCGCAGAACTTACCAGAATGAACTAGAACAAAGGTAAAACCTTGGGAGCGTATCTCGTCTGTAATTTATTATGTCGTGAATTGCATCTACAAATATAGGTCTTTATATATCGCGTGGATTGTGTTTCGCGCTTCATGTCTGTATACATTTACACAAAGTGCATTCGCTGTTTCGGCGTCACAAAGTTAAAGAAAGTTCTTATTTAAAAGGAAGCATCTTATTTAAAAAGGAGCAAACACTTATTCGGATCTTTTGTCTTGTTAGATTTATCATATATAATATTGTGAGCAGTGTCGTGTCCTCCATATATGCAAATAAGCAGTGCGTATCCTGTGCGTCCAGGCAGCCTGGAAAATCGCCAATGATGTATTTGTATTTTCCTCTACAGATTTGAAACAATAGACGATCTACTGTCATTAACAGCGGTCAATTTGACACAAATGTAATTATTTTGTTATTATTGCGATTAGGTGACTCACTTGCAACCCTACTTATAATTTCTGTGCACGCCAGTGATGTGACTGCTGTAATCTAAGTTCATAAAATTTTTGAACAACGAAAGTCAAGTTAAGACGAGTTCTAGTGTCATTAGAATCGTCTTAACTTGACGATAGAACCTAGTAAATATAAAGTAAGTGTAGGAAGGGTAAAGGGTTACAACATCGTAATCTTCCGATAGCAAAGCGTATTACAAGCGCTCGACAGCTACAAATGCAGCGGGTGATTATCTATGAATGCCATAATGAGTTTAAATCGGGTTGGCATTCAAACCAACTAACCTTGAACTGGATCAAAGACACAGTAACAGCGAGGAACGATGCTGCCGATGCCTTAGCTCGACAAGTTCGGAAGTGAGGCAGTTGTTCCTGAGCCCATCATCCCTACCAATCAACCTTCAAGGGATCAAATTAGGCAGCGCACAACCTATTTACACAATGAATACTGGACATCCCTAGAGGAATGCAGACAGACCAAGGAGGTACTTCCAAAGGTGAACTGCCGCCTCTCTGGGATCTTACTTAAACTAGGCAGGGAAACGTCTAAGGCTGATAATTGGCATTATGACAGGACACTTGCAGTTTTAATAAACCTGTTCACTATTGTGTTACAGACAGCCCCATGTGCAGAGCGTGCATGAGGGGCTGAGGAAACGACGGGTCCATGTCTGCTAATGCAGTGAAGTGGCCAAATACCGGGCGAGGTACCTTGGCTCGCGAGGACCCTTGGAGAAGCTTTAATAGGTCAAAGCTCTGGGAGATTTCTTGCAGAGCTGGGCTGGCTAGAGTAATCTGGCCGTACACCCTCCAACGCAAAAAAGGCGCTTAGTCGTCGAGTTGCGGAGACTCCGTACCGACAAAGAAGAAGAGAAGAAGAAGTGTAGGAAGTCGCTAATCAGATACTCGAACTGATTAGAAACTTTAGTAACTTTAATGTTTGCCTAGGAAACATAAAAAAATCCAATACAATTTAATAAAAAAATGTATATGGCGAAAATCGTTTTCAATAACACATATTGAAAAGTTGCATCTAGCATAAATATCTTTGCTGGCATAATGTGGTCTGTATTAAATTCATATTCGGGGCAAACCTATTCGAATTTAATAAGACGATCCACAGTAATATTTTCTTACTGATTGAATTTCTGAGTTTCTTGCTGGATTCTTCTCAGTAGAAAACTACCGTCCGAACTAGTGTTCATTTGACATTCATAAGTTTCTGTAAGGACCTAAACTGATAAAAGAGATTTTAATTTTTCCTAATATCTAGGGGATTACGCCATCTTTGAAAACAGTATTAATATAGTGATACTTCAGCACTTCAGCCAGAAAAGGCAAAGAAATTATTATACCTACTACTCTCACAAACCCAGTTATTTTACTCAAAAAACATAATAGCGTATCCACTCGTATTTCACGGGACATGTCTATATAAAAGTATTTTTTAGCAAGCATCCGATTACCGGGAGTCTTTCCGTTAAACCGTAAGAAAATAAAGGAATCTTGTACAAATAAATACTTTCTAATAAATTTGTAATATATATTACAACCCTTCTGGTAATCCCTTAGAAACTACAGACATTTAAACCAAAAACTTGTAAGGTGATCTTACGTCTTCCTTCTGCCCGGATAATCTTCTAAAGAGCGTTCACCACAAAGCTCTTAACCATAATAATAATATCCAACACCTTAATAACATAAACTACATACGCACCGATCTATAATTAATATTGCGCAAGCGCAGTTCCCACGCGGGGATGCGCGTGCGCACATCTGGCGACCACTCCTCACTCCTGCGCAGGTAATGCCCATTGTTTTATGGCCACTAAAACTGCGACATCTATGCTCATTGAACACAGCTTTGTTCTAACTCGCCAATGATATACGGCCCATCCAGTTACCTTTACAGTGGCTGCCATTTGTTTATGAACCAACAGATGTTTATAATTAAGGTGCTTTTTATTTGCTTCATTGATTTCGAGTTGTTTGAGTGATATACGGTTGTGTTTTATAGTAGTTGGTAATGAGAAGTGTTATTTTGATAATGGAGGTTATGTTGCGTATGTTTTATTAGTTTTCTGTTATTTGGGGGAACACATACCTACGTCATACAAAGAGCGTCGGTGGCTCATTGGTGTGTTGCCTTCTAATCTGGAGGGTGCAAATTTAAATACAAAATTTCGAATTGTCGAAATTATATGTACGTTTATCCGACGCTCTTACGGTGAAGGATCGTGAGGAAATCTGCGCATGCCTACAAAGAGATTCAAAAGTGAAGTTTTCCATCCGCGCTGTCCTCGCGTGGACGACTAAGGCATACACCCTTTACGGGTAGGCTCGGGCCCCTCGGTGGGGACGTTTAATGAGCTGATGGTGATGAATCCGCTATAGGCCCGCGTGGTCGGTTACGGATGAATACCCAACAGTCATGGCGTGTGGGAAGCCTGTTCCTGCAGTGACAATAATATATGATGACAAACACATTCATGCAGGCAATACAATGATGTAAAAGTATAGATTCGGATACGCTCACAAAACAATTGAAAAAAGTGTTCCGAATGCAGCGACAGCACACATACACATATTTCGAATGAGCGTACATTAAGCTAAACAAAGAGCCTACAACTGTATTCTCTTTGCGTTCTTTTTCAGGCACGGGTGGCGTATCTACCTTTATATGTACAGAATATCATTAGTGCAATAAAATAAGATGCGGATGACCATGGGTTCAGTATCACTAACCATCGGTGAGGTGCTGCTCGTTGCCTATCTGTGAAAAAATGGCCAAGCGCGAGTCGGTCTCGCTCGTGGAGAGTCCGCAGCAGCAAGTAACATTAAAATAAAATATTTGTTATTTATTTAGGTACTACTGCAGCTAAATATTAAAAATAGTGGTTCACTTAAAAAAAATCTACACACCTTCATGACGGACCATCGTCCGTCCGATTGTGACATAAGACGGACACAGACAGACACTTGACGAATATAAGGTTTCCGTTTTATGTCATTACGGAACCCTAAAATGGTATAAATGTGGGAAGTTCTGGAACAAATGATGATGAGCAATGAGCTTGTGGTTGCTGAACGAATGGTATGTTAAGTGAGATGAAGATGCACAGGAGAGGTAGAAGACGAACAGTAATTATAATTTTAATATATTAAAAATAAATAAATAAAGCTCACGCCTTGGTCCCAGAGGGTAGGCAGAGATGATGGAACCACTTTGCTCGGTCCTGACATACTTCCCTAGCTTCATTCAACATCCATCAATCTTTTCATACAAGCTCTTTATTATTCCTTTTACTTCGGACCCCAGCCTTCTTAAGGACTTGACCAATTTGGTCAAGGTAAGTCTTTCTGGGTCGTCCCCTGCTCGTGTATCCTTCCACATTCGCACAATGCACCTGCGTTGCTATTCTCCTTTCACTCATGCGCCCCAAGTGTCCATACCATCCTAACATACCTCTTTCTACTTTTGACACTACATCTACTTTCAGACCACACTTTTCTCTAATAACAGCATTCCTAATCCTGTCACACAATTGCACACATTTCATTTTATTTTAATATATTATTTCACACATTACAATTCATTTTAATTTATTATATTTTTACTAATACTTAATTTAATAAAAATTGTGAATATAAAGTTGATAACAATATATTTTTTTAAAGAGTAACTACTGAGTTTCTTGCTGGATTCTTCTAGGTAGAAAACTACTGTCCGTTCTGTAAAGACCTAGACTGAAAAAACATGTTTCACTTTCATTTTGCACTGTATTTTTTTAAACATACAACATTT
The DNA here is from genome assembly GCA_019425675.1 of Leucinodes orbonalis. Taxonomy (NCBI): domain Eukaryota; kingdom Metazoa; phylum Arthropoda; class Insecta; order Lepidoptera; family Crambidae; genus Leucinodes; species Leucinodes orbonalis. The sequence goes on from PQWD01008582.1 coordinate 11,328, forward strand.
TATAGTACAGGTACAGCTAACGATAAATTATAAAATGAATTCAAGCATCGCACCGGACGCAATATAATTTGATTTTCCGATCCGGCAGTAAAGGCAAGAATGCGCGTGTCGCGGGGTGCGTTAAACTTTACGTTACGATTTGGCAACGCGCTAGTGCGCCTGTAAAATACGCTAATATCCCGACGTATAATAGATAATATGGCACACTAGTCGAAATATTTTTATGGTATTAAATGAACGGGACGGTCAGATCGCTCACCTGGTGGTAAGTGATACGTCTGACCATGAAAGATGCAGTGTTGAAGGATATTTATTTCCTTACTTATTGATGACAGTTTTTATTTTCCGTCAACACTGTGCTGTGCCCGTCACCCGAGACGACTAATGTTAGGTCTTTCTTTAATTTAACTAGCTACAGTGCCCTCACCACGTAACACAAATGTGCAAACTACTCCTATTGAACGGGAAGATATTTGACATTTCCTTCAACACTGCATCTGTCATGGTTAGGCGTATCTCTTACCACCAGGTAAGTGAACTGACCGTCCCTTACACTTAATCACGTTAACAAAACACTGAATTTCTTAATTCTATCCGATATTTATTCACATCAACGTTCAATGAAAGAATATCACGGACGTGATACGTGGCGGGATTTGAACCTGCACCCTTCAGATTGAAAGGCAACAGTCTACATCAATGAGCCACGGACGACGCTTATTCATGCTAATGAAAGAATGAGGGTCCATATCGTAAACTCCATTTACTTGTACGCCAGTATATAAAAGCCGAACCGGCAGCCATACGGGCTCACCTATACTGAACAATAGTCATTGTACAAAACGTGTGAGCCCAGGGCTCCAATTCTGCTAATTTTTAAATGCGCCAAATTTGGATCGTACTTATAAAAGTCAAATTTCAGAAAGAAAACCTTTTAATTGATAAGATAACACCGTTCGTTAATTATTTCTACTCTATATTTATCATTTGAAACCAATAACATTAAAGTTGTACCGGAATCATCATCAGCCCATTAAATGTCCCTACTGAGGGGCACGAGCCTACCCGTTTAGAGTGGTTATAGGCCTTAGTCGTCCACACGAGCCCAGGGCGGGTTGGCCGACTTTACGCACAACCTTTGAATCTTTTCGCAGGCGCAGGTTCCCTCACGATGATCCTTCACCGTAAGAGCTTCAGATAACGTACACATAATTTCGAAAATTCGAAAACACAATGGTACGTGGCGGGATTTACTGTAAACCTGTGCCCTCCAGATCGGAAGGCCACAGGCCACACCATTGAGCCACCGACTGTGTACCGGAATACCTACACTTAATTTTGTCGTATTGTCAAGAGAATTAGGAGAATTGAAGCGCAATTCATTAATGCCAAATATTGGCTCAATGAATAAAATTGATTCTGAGGTACATAATGGCGTGTTGAAATCGTTGAAATCTATTTCGTATCTTGCCAATAGCGTTGTTAAAGTGCCAGGTCGGAGCCAATACGGATTTGAGTTTCGAAGGTTTACATAAGTAAATGAATGCAGATGCGAAATTCGGAGGTGATTCCATAAGCATGCTTATGGAATCACCACCAATGATATTCTGTATATATAAAGGTAGATACGTCATGCCTCAAAAAAGAACAGCCAAAGAGAATACAGTTTGCAGGCTTTCATTTAGGTAAATGTACGCTCATTTGTAATATGTGCATGTGTGTCCCTGCATTGACTGCATAGCGGACGACCGGGATATCTGGCGCAAAATGTGGAAGACCTACAGATTTCCCAATACAGGAGATGGGGCAAGCCGCATTTAAAGTGCGACAAATGTAAGCTCAACGAGCATACACTGGCTACCAGTTTACGCTCTGTGAGACGAGTCAAGACGCACGAATATTAGAAGAAATTACCGTTTTTTTTCCAAAATGTCATCCTGTGCAATTGTAACATGCCATCATCGCAATGAATCAGTAAATTTACCAAGAAATATAATAACTTTTCACAGATAAGAAGCGAAAAGAAATTGCGACACTGGGACTGCCTATAAACTTGGCGGCTTGTCCAGTCTAATTATATATTCGGATGTCTGTGGGGAGACCTATATTCAGCAGTGGACTGCGATAGGTTGGAGACAGAAGAGAGAGAGTGCTGTCGCTGCATTCGGAACACTTTTTCAGTTGTTTTATGAACATATCACGAATCATTCATTTACATCTTTGATTTAATGTAAATGAATGTAGATGTGAAAATCGTGGTGATTCCATAAGTATGTGCAGTCATCCATGACATTTTTAATTACTGCCCATTAGAGCGTCGGTGGCTCAGTGGTGTGGACTGTCGCCTTCCTACCGGGAGGGCTGAGGTTCAAATCCCGACACGTACCAATGTGTTTTCGAATTTTCGAAAATATATGTACGTTATCCGCTCTTACGGTGAAGGGAAACAACGTGAGGAAACCTTTATGCACGCCTGCGAAGAGATTCGAAGGTCGTGTGCGAAGTCGTCCAATACGCACTGGGCCCGCGTGGACTGCTAAGGCCTAATCACCTTATACGGGTAGGCACGTGCCCCGGTGGGTCGTTTAATGAGCTGATGATGATGATGATTATAATTTAAAATAAATTACCCTGATGACATTATAATAAAAACTTTTTATTGCGCTCAACTTCACATACAATACATATAACAAAGCCTGATATAAAACATACGTATAAAAAGGAATCTTAATTGATGGCTAAGCAAAGGGAATGACTCAGCTTTGAGTTGGACGCAAGAAAGCAGCTCTACGCAGTGCTGTTTTTCAGCCGCCCCATCATCTCTCTAGTTTAGATGAGAAGAGCATGTAGTTATTATATACAGCGATATAGTATAAACCTACAAATCGCTCAGACCACTTGATTACTTTTTCAGTAGACTAAACGAACATAATGGGGGTCGCTAATCCACAAACATATTTAATTATTAACCAAAAACAAACACCAATCACCAAAAACAACAACCAAAAACCGAGACCATCACATAATTCACAATCGTTTCCGTAAACCGTCCAAATGATTTATTAACAACGATAATGGTTTACTGGGAGCTGGAAAAGGTTAGTTTATCATCAAGGGTATTATCTATACTTTGATAAGAGGCCGGTAAAAAACACACCACAAACCCTAGGCTCTTATCTGCCGTGAGCACACCTTTGACCTCACCAAAATGTGACGTAGATAGTGGGTGATATACTGATGAAATAGACATAAAACAAAACGTTTTTGATAAATTAACGAGGGATGTTTTAAATAGTATATAGGTAACCCGTTTAATTAACTAACGAAGCATCTAGTCCACAACAGAGTAAGTATTGGTAATATAATGTAAATACTTTAACAAAAGTTGAAATATTCCAATATTGCCCGTTTTTTGTTTGTATCCTTTATTTGTGAGCTTTGTTTAATAAAGTTATTTATTTAGACACTATACCTCTTTTTATGTAATAATGTGACAAAATATTTTATTAATATCTTCTTATTTATTCTTAGAAAATTATATCACAGTGTACAAATATATTAACCAAAAGCTATTATCTCACTAGACCAACATTGGACTGTGATCGAATTAGAAATTCCCCAAGAGCAAAATAACCGATATCTAGGTAAAAATATTAATAAACTCATATCCTGTTAACAAATTAGCCAATTCCTTTATATGGAATATCTATCTATAAATAGCAAAAGCTAGTAACAATAGATCATGTTATACAATCAGAAAGAAAATTACATTTAATATTTAGTATATTAAAGACTAGAATTGATTGTGCAACAACCATATCCTTATTTATTACATTTCACATGACATGCGTGTTGCCACCTTAGCCCTTTTGTAGCTAGATCTAGCACTTTTTAGTATAGGCGAACGCCTTTTTTACGGATTTAGCCCGAAAAAAACAATCTAGCTCTTTTTTACTGTCTTGAAAATATTACCATATTATGAATGTTAGGCGTGCTAACAAGTACTTTTTGCTATTTCATCGGCCATGATTACCGTTTTGTAGACTATCTAAAAAAAACGTCTTCATGACATGATTCTTTTAGCATTTTTAGAACAAAAAGTCTTTTGATGCTCAATCTAGCGCTCTTCTTTACCTCTGAAACAGCCCTTTTTCTGAAACTCAGGTGGCAACACTGTGGTCGCTTGCCATGAGGTGACGTTAGAATAAGATACAACTATTAATACCCCTACTTTTCACAGGTGTCTTAATAGACAGCCTTGATAATTTTGCAGAGAATAATTGCAGCGCAAGTTGAAGTGGCAGTGGGCTGTCACGGATGTCGCAGAACCGATGGCCGTTGAATCCAGTATCTTCACTCACACAAAGAAAAGAAAGAAAGAAAAACATTTATTTACCACAAAATTGTACAATGACATAATAAGGACAATACAACAAAACAATTAAAAAGAATTTAAAAAAAAAAGTAAGAACATAAAAAGTAATAAAATTGTGTGGGCAAAGCTTATGCTGCCGTGTCTGTACGGTACAAAGCATTACTTACGCAGGTTTTCTGTAGGTGTGTACCTTATTTTTTCGATAATCATTAGTAGGGGCAGGAGGAAGATATTTGTGTGAATAATTGAAAACCCATTTGGTATCGCGCTTGAGAGGTCGACTGCAACACAACGGTTCCAGGTTCGATCCCGGACAGTTCAAACATTTGTGTGCATGAACATGTCTGTTTGCAATGGTCTGGGTGTTTCCTATGTATTATATGTATGTATTTACAAAAAAATATGTATAAAGCATGTTTATGGCGCTGGGTAATGTCAGTGGATATTTATTATTATTTTTTTAAATTATATTCTTTCATTCTCTCTTATATTTTACGTGAGAGAAGCCACGAACAAATTATATATACCTTACATATACAATAAAACTTGTCCTAATAATAATCAAAATAGCTAACGCTTTTCCAAACTATGTAGCATGCCACTTTTCTCTTCCTTGCGAATAACACCGTCGAAATTGGCGACGGTGACAAAAACTGACTTCCCTTCCGGCTATGTCACATGTGCGCGCATTGTTTTTGGGGAATTGCACGTGCGCCCCGACCTGCTCACTAATTGTTCTAGCCATCGTCCTCTTTGTTCTGAACCAACCTCGCATTGCATCACACGTCGACTCTATTCCTCAAGTAAAAAGGTCGAAAATCCTTTGCAGCAAACTACTTGTCTGGCCAAACGATCACGCCAGATGGTCTGCAGAACGCATTGTTGTATTAGAAGTGTCAAAGTATAGATACGTCTGAGTTTGTCTTGTAATGAGGATGCGAAAGCCGTAACGCATTTTGGTATGAAATAAAAAGGTGGTCAACGCGAGTCGGCTGTCAACTTTCAAAATGTTCCGTAGAATATTATTATTAATGATCGATGTGGTGTGGTTGAGATACCAAGGGATCAGAGATCATGCATACTGCCCAGGTGTGATGGTAGCACGAACAATGATGGACTTCAAGTCATTTAAGTAACTTTAAGATGATGTATGATATGAATCTATTGTACTCAAATATTTGAATAATCAAAGTCATGTTTTTACTTTATAAAGCAGTTTTTGCAGTACACTCGTGGTCTACGACCTATTATATGTGAATACCACTATGGTAGAGTCATAAAAAATATAATAATATAACAATTGACGATTCAAATGTACCTGTAACAGATTTATTGAATTAAGATTTTTTTTCTCTTCTTTCTTACACCAAAATATGAGAGTTCATTTTTAAACTCAATAGTACAAAAAAGTACACTTTTTTTTTCATGAATATATTAATGTACCACATTAAATTAAGATATCCATGGTCGTGCGGTAGATCACACCCCAGGTAACTCCATCTTGGTTTCGTTTAATGGTTGAGACATCGGTTCAATACCTCGATACCTCGCTTCGATCCCCGGACATTACAATCATTTGGGTGCATTAACTTGTGTGTATGTATAGGTACATGCATGTATATATATGACTCAAATGTAAAACTGTTATAGGACATATTATTGTAAACCTAGTAGCTTATAGATACATGTTGTCAGACTTAAATTATTTACCTGAAGACATTGTTTATTTGAGGATATTTGCTCAATGTTGTATGTACTGCATTTGTGAAGGAGCGGAATCCCCTGGTACAGGCAATTTCTGCTTAAAAGGGGATTCCGACATATTATAATTGTAACATTATTCAGGAAATAATTAACAATTTTTGATTTTGTTTTTTTTGATTTTGATAGGTCGGGGTTTTTCTATAAATAATATGTGTATACAGGTTCGTCACGTAAAGCCATGCTATGTTAATGACAATGGCGACTGAAGATAGTTAACCCCAGTAAGTCTTTGCACATCCATTGGGGAAATCAAAAGTGAAGGACCATGATATCGAGGCATTCGAAGCATTTGCGTAGGTTGAAGATAGAGAGAGTTACCCCGCGGGATTTGAACCCACGACCCCCGAGTGACGCAGCGATCTAAGGCGAACGCTGTGCCCACTTAGCCACGGATGTGGTACACCAAGGGTTCCGGATTCAATCCCCGGCCAGCACATACATTTGTGTGTATGAACGTGTCTGTTTGTATTGGTCTGGGTGTCTTCTATGTATTATATGTATGTATTTACATAAAAGTTTATAAGTACGTTTATTCGTTGTTTAGTAGCCACATTACAGGCTTCACGCTGCACTTGGGCTAGATGGCGCTGTGAGAATGTCAGTGGATATTTATTTATTATATTCATATAGGTACAAGGGGTTTATAATATTCCTTTGCGGAATCCTAAAAGAAAAACAGTCTTAGCACTTCACCGTGTTTGTCTCTAATTAATTCTATCCGTACCTCGACAACATGTGCGCGGTATGAAAGGACTCGTAGCTTTGCAAGTGATACTTTGTACATTTTTTTTAAAGACTTTTGTTCTTGCAATTGGATTGTGGCACGTTTCCGTCATTTGTGTAAGCAAATCTTGCGTTTTTTATCTTCTATAGACGGACATTTGGCCGCCATCACACCTGATATTAAGTGATGATGCAGCCGAGGTTGGATAATGCCCATCAAGAAACAGCTTATTCACTCTTGCCTTGAAGACGGCCAGGTTATAACGCTTGGGAACACACAAGGAGGCAGCGAGTTCCATTATTTTGCGGTGCGCATTAGGAACGAGGCACCATAGCGCGCTGTGCGGAATGTCGACCAAAAGTAAGTAATACAACTAAATATACCGTGGTCACAGAACACAGAAAAAAATATTCTGTATTCAGAGGCCCTAGTATGTTTAACAATAAAATTGTATTTAGGGGTAGAAATTGAATAATTAATAAAATAACTATCCACTGTCATTCACAAAGCGCGACCTAATCCCAAACTAAGCATTTCGCCTGTCATATGGGTTTGTTATGTTTCGGGATGAGGTTAGGTTAGGTTAGGCATTTAGCCTAACCTAAACTAACCTCATCCCGAAACATAAAAGTGCATAACATTCATGTTTAATATTTGAAAAATATTTTTGTAAACCTAATTACGATCCTATTGGCGCATTATAAAATAAGCAGAATAGGGGTGTCGTGAAACATATTTCGTGTAATATTTTGTGATGAAAAGGGCCACTATTGTTACAACAACTTAATTAATTATGAACTGCACTTTGCGGTGAGAGCGTAAAGAGGCGTCGTGAAATATGACGAGTCATGTACAAAAAATATGGTACCTACGAAATATATATTCAGGCTACCAATGTCGGATTACATCGCGGTGGTTTTAAAACTTCGTAATATTTTTCGCGACGATTCGGTAACTTTGCAATGGCCTCGGATAGCCTCTACCCAATAAAAAATGATAAAAAGTGAATCAGTAGATAATCTTACAGGTAGGTATCATGATTTTTTTTATTTCTACTTTATGCGCTATAAACCATAAAACAACATCACACAGGTGAGCATACTGCCTAGATGCGTTCTCTACCAGTTTTTATGTATAGAAATGATTTCTTGACAAATCTAAAAAAAATCTTTTCTGGACCTGCTCGACAACACCTCTATCCCGTAAAGGCAATAGGAAATATTTACATTTTGTGGTAACAGTCCATATAATTGATAATACTATTTAACTATCAAAACTTTTTTGAAGTAAGCATTTCATCATCATCAGCCTGTAACGTCCTACTGCAGTGCATAGGCCTTTTCGCACGGCATAGCTATAGAAAGTTTGGTCCGCAACCCCCCACGCGGGCCCAATGCAGATTGGTGTGTGTTAACGACTACCATCCTTAGAACTAGCCAGGACCGACGGCTTAACCTTCCTTCAGAAGCACGGTATCATCTCAAGTATACAGTGCACAATGATATAAAAAAGTATAGATTCGTGATATGCTCACAAAACATTCGGAAAAAGTGTTCCGAATGCAGCGACAGCACACATATTTCGAATGAGCGTACATTTACCTAAACAAAGAGCCCACAACTGTATTTAGTGGTTCGTTTTTGTGGCACAGATAGCGATCTACCTTATAAAGAATATCATTGGCAGTGCATTCAAACTCAGCTGTATATTTGGTATCTGACAGGAAAAACTTTGTCTCCGGGAAGAGCTGTTATCATAGCACGTGCTGCAACGCGATTTGTGCCTCTTATCTCAATTGCGCGTAGTTCAAACCTTCAAACAATTGTCAGTCAACACGGGCCAGTACTTTCACTATACTAGCGATAGCTGTATCGAAACTGATTGATACTCGTAAATCTGTATTTATTCATAACTATCTGACATACATATAGGAAAGAGGGTCATCACTGCGTTTCGCGTCTCAAAGTTATTTATTTATATATATGAGGTAGACAGATACTCTTTTAAAGGGCCAGCAACGCATTTCTGGGACCTCTGGTTTTGCAAATGATCATCGGTGGTGTCACTTACAATCAGGTGAACAGTATGCTCGTTTGCCTCCTGTTCAATAAAAAAACGAATTACTGTCAAAAACAAAAGCAATCAGCAACAACAGCAATCTGCTGGACATTCTACCCAATTCTGCGCCAAATATTCTAGTCCTCGACTTTCCTCATCCAGCCTCCACCAGCGACCTTTCGTGACTCTGGGCTTCCTACGCTACGCTTGCCAAGACGCGGTCTCATTCAGGTCAGAACTTCTAATCCAACGAACATCGGTTCTGCTTCATACTTTGGCCAGCTCACTGCCACTTCTTTACTCACCAATGCGGCAGTAAAGATCCTCCAGTAACATCTTCCAGGTGTTCTGTCAGACCCTGGAATTAACTCTAGTCAAGTCCGCCCATTCGTGCCTCTCACACTTTGCTTGCTCTTCTATTCACTCTGCTTCAGTTAAATAGCTCACTCGATTTCAACCTGCGCCCTCCCGATCGGAGGGTAACAGTCCACACCAATTTATAAACTAAAGATTTAATTTGTGGGTCTGCTAAACAACGAAAGCATGCAAGCAAAGCAGCATGGAGCGATATTGTGGTCCAATGAAACATTGAAAAAAAATGACTATCTAGGTAGTACCCACCGCAGTGCCAGATATCGTCCCGCGTAATACGAGTGTTTTGCACTTCTGTGTTTCGGAATGACGGCACTGTAGCTAGTATACCGGGTATAAGAGACCTGACATCTGTCGCCTCGGGTGACGGGCGCAGAGCAGTGTTGACGAAAAGTAATGACTACAGTTATTAGTTTTCTTTAACACTGCATCTGTCATGGTCAAGCGTATCACTTACAGGTGAAGCGCTGACCGGCCTGTTTACTTCATCATCAGCTCATTAAACGTCCCCACCGAGGGGCACGAGCCTACCCGTATAGGGTGATTAGGCCTTAGTCATCCACGCGGGCCCAGTGCGGGTTGGACTCACGCATAACCTTTTTAATCTCTTCGCAGGCGCAGATTTCCTCGCGATGTTCTCCTTCACCATAAAAGCGTCAGATAACGTACATATATTTTCGAAAATTCGAAAACACATTGGTACGTGGCGGGATTTGAACCTCAGCCCTCCCGGTAGGAGGGCAATAGTCCACGCTATTGAGCCACCGACGCTCAATCACTCAAGGCCTGTTCACTTATCACAAAAAACCTCAACCAAGAGTAGGGTGGTATAAAGAGTTCCATCACCTCAGCCCTGATGCAACTTTACGCTTAGTTAAGTCAATGTTTGCGAGCGATAACTGTTGGACGTTAGTCTTTAGTACTTCACGTAATGTAATAGGTAAATTATTAAACTCGGATGTCGACCCTTGACCGTTCCGATAACTGCGTAGTAAAAATGATTACATTGTTAATATGTACTGTTAAATGGCTTCGCTCGCGAAGTAGTTTTTTATGTCGATAGAAACGACATGATGTGTCTTCCAAATTATTCTCAAGGATATTAATATCGGTATTTAGACCGACAAAATGAAACCTATATGATGTACGCAGGTAATGGTGAGCTGTATACAACACCATACACCGTCAAAATGAATTAAAACCTATATAATGTATCTTATGTTGAGATGTATACTACACCAAGGGTTTCGGGGTTGATCTCCATGCAGTACAAACGTATGTGTGTTGGTTGAAACGTCAGTTGTTTTAGACAGTTTGTATCCCACTAAAAATATTCTTTAAAAAACTAGCCAAGTCTCGATGGAGCTGCTTCTGCTCGATTATCTCTAAAAAGTAATGAAATCAAGATTAAGACGTGCCAAGTCTAAGGTTTCTTACTGCGATTACTTTATTATTTTAGTTAATGTTGTGTGACTGTACTATATGTGTCTGTAACGATGTTCCGTTGAAGGAATCAACTCTTCTTTTGTCAAGCCTTTGGTTATTTGACAGCTTAAACAATGTGCATATATGCGAGTTACGTCACATGGAATGCATCCCTTACCCACACTTATATTTGACCCACGTGTGGGGTCTGGTCCGATTTCTTTGGTGACTTTAAACAGTAACTTTAAGTAGTAAAATTACAGGGTATAAGAGACCTAACATCTGTTGTCTCGGGTGACGGGCGCAGTGCGGTGTTGATGGAGAATAATAACTGTCTATCAGTTATTGGTCTCCTTCAATACCGCTCTGTAATGGTCAGGCGTATCACTTATTATCAGGTGAGCATCCTAGCCGTCCTGTACCCTTAATAACATAAGAAAATCAGCAACTAATTTGTTTATTTATTTTAAACATACTTAGAAATCACAGGTCGATATCTCGCACTATGTTGGATACCTAGACGTCTCAGAACCAACCCCTTTACCATCATTATCATCTCTTTATCGTCCCGCTGTAGGGAACAGTCCCATATCTATATTTTGGTTACGACCCACCTCACAGTCCCAATGCGGATTGGCAGTTGTTAATAATTGTCCTAAGATTGTAGCCGGGATCTTATAGCCGGATTCGAACCCATGACCCAAGGATCACGCTGTGATCTAAAGCGACGCACAAACCGCTCGATAACGGAGTCAGCTTACCTACCCCCTAGTAACCTATAACACGTAGTTGAAAATAAAATTATCTAAAGTCCATAATGCTCCCGTATTCCTTAATCAATACGAGCCATAAAAAACCGATAAGAGCCTTTTACACGGTGCGACTTTAAGCGTCGATTCTACTTCCTTTAGTTAGTAATATAAGTCACAGAAAGTTGAAACTACCCATACCTCTATATTGTGGCTTTGTCACTTAGCAATACAGAATGCAGTATCATGCTCGATGTGGTTACAAATGGTCTACTTTACACAACTGCGTTTCTATTTGACGATCCCTCTGGTGTGATGGTTGAGAAGAATATTACACCGAGGGTTCAAGGATCGATGGGCAGTACAAACATTCAGTATGTACTGGTCTGTATGTACGTAATTCTGAAAAATTATACATTTTGCAGGTATGTTTATCAGAATTCACCAAGTTTTGCCTTTATAATACTAATGTGATGTTAATACTATTGTAATGTATTTTAGCAACCTAGATAAGGTTAAAAGATTATATATTATTTCGCTAGGTTAAAAGTCGCAGTGTGTAAATGGCGTATAAAGCTAACCCAGCCCCGGAATGCTGTGACACGGCTGGCGGTCGACTCTAGGTGTGGTCGCACACGTGGCCCACGTGCGAGCCCCATTGTCTCAGTATAAGGACTGCCAACTGCATTACGATAGTAGATGACAGATACATATCGTCTGTCTGGGCTGTGGTACGAGAAATGATGTAATCCTTTTAATACGGGATTCTATTTGAAGCAGACCGTTTTATTAAGCTTGTATGTAGATAAAAAATTAATGACTATTTTTTTTCTATAATTAATAAGATATTTAATACGTATACATTTTTATATATTTAATACGTAAATATATTTATTCAATTTGGGTCCATAAAGAACACTTATGAATGTCAAATTTGATTCTACCACTGGTTCGGACTGTTGTTGTCCACTGAGGATGCTCAGATGACAGAGTGGCCTTGATGGAGACCAACAACTAATAGACAGTACACAGTTACAGTTACAGTTATTTTTCTCGCGCCCGTCACCCGAGACAACAGATGTCAGATCTCTTATACCCGGTAATTTCACTAGCTACAGTGCCCTCGTCCCGAAACACAGAAGTGCAATACACGTGTATTAATTCTGCAATTCAAATCCATATTTGCAACAAAAACAAAAGACATTTTTGAGATCATAGTCAATACACTATTTTATTTTTATAATCACTGTTTCATTAATTAAATAAAATATTCGTTTAAGTAATCATAATATTTTTTTCTATTTCTCTTTTAAATGAAATTAAAAAAAATATTCTGGACAGCCCTATATGGTATATTAACAAAAATAAATCTAAAATAATTTTAGTGATACCTTATTACAAAACATGCAAGGTTCAAAGTAGTTCGATATTATTTTTTAACCACTGCTCTACCTTCGTGCAAAGCGGTGTCGCGTTACCCTCATTTTGTAGGTAACAATGATCCTGCATCACACGTATTTTATTCTCTAAATTAACACTGTGCAACGTAAATTGCCCACATAGTGTCAATGTACCTGCATCATTTTCGTATTATTGTGAAGTTATTGATCGATGTAGTTTCAATACAAATTTAAATATGTTTGTGAAATTTTTACTGTATTTTATTTGTTTCTTAAAACTGCCATGGATTATCTTAAATGTAAGTTTTAATAAATTCCGTGTAAATAGGCAGCAAACAAATCAATAATGATTAGTAAATTCGTAAGTTTTAATTGTAAAAGTTTAAATAGGTCACTTGAGTGTGTACAAAATCTGTGTAAGACTGTTGATATAATAGCATTGCAGGAAACTTGGCTTATGTCAAATGAAATAAGTTTATTAGGTGATATTGACAGTGACTTTGGCTTCCACGGTAAGTCATCCATGGATTCTACAAAGCTCATACGGGGTCGTCCTTACGGTGGGATAGCCATCTTATGGAGAAAATCGATGTTCACAATGGTGTCTATAGTGGAGTGCAGTAATGACCGAATTGCTGGAATTAAAATTGCGTTGGGTGATCGGGTGATATTGGTAATATGTGTGTACATGCCGACTAATTGCTCGAATAACTTACTAGAGTTTGGAGATTGTATGAGTCAAATAATAGCTATAGTAGAAAGTTGCAACGTGGAATCCGTTTTTGTCTTGGGTGATTTTAATGCTGATCCTGGAGAGTTATTTGGCAAAGAGCTGTATGGTTATTGCACAGATCAAAATTGGCATTGTGCAGACATAGTCAAGTTAGGCACAAATTCAGGTACCTATACCTATGTAAGTGACGCGCATGGGTCTACGAGCTGGCTTGATCATTGCTTAGTAACGGAAGCCGCTTGGCGAACTGTGCGACGTATTGAAGTATTTTATGACATATACTGGTCTGACCACCATCCGTTAATGGTTGAAGTAAACCTGGGGGTGATTGAGCCGATCGTACGTAACGTCATAGAAGGACAACCCGTAAATAAAGTAATATGGGGAGTGAGAAATTCATGTCAGGTTGATTGCTATCGCAAACAGTGTGCGGAAGGTCTTAGGGACATTGATTTGCCCGAAGAATTGGCTTCGTGTTGTGATAGTTTGTGTGACGATGCAGGTCATAGACTGGTTATAGATAAGTTTTATCAAAGAATCGTGGGTACGCTTAGAACGGCAGCTGAATCTAGTTATGTTCAACCAAACCATAGAAAGCGAAACAGAAAAAAACCGGGTTGGAATGTTTTCGTAAAGGTAGCCCACGCCAAGGCGAGGCAGGCTTATTTGGACTGGGTCTGCCATAAAAGACCGCGATCTGGACCTTTGTATCAGGCTATGTGGGAATCTAGGAGATTATTCAAGTCAAAGTTAAAAACATGTCAAAGAAAAAAAGAGCAAATTAAAATGGATTTATTGGCATCACAATACGATGATAAAAACTTTTCCAAGTTCTGGAAGAGCACAAAAAAATTGAGTCCGAAACCGGCTGTCCCGGTGAGTGTGAACGGAGTCAGTGAACCTGAGCAGATTGCCAATATGTTTAAAAGTCATTTTTCCGTGCAACCTGTTCTCCGGTCGGCTGGAGTTGAAGTTCGGTGTACTGAGGGCGACTTGCCAGGTGTCCCTGTCCACATCACTCCTAGTGAAGTAACAGTGATGTTGAAAAGGTTGAGCAGGGGTAAATCACCAGGGCATGACGACCTCAGTATTGAACACCTGCAGCATGCTGGGTCTCATCTCTCTAGGGTTCTGTCATTACTGTACACGTTTTGTATTAGGCACTCTTACCTACCACCCGAATTAATGAGAACTATTGTGGTTCCGATTGTTAAAAATAAGACTGGTGACATATCCGATAAGGGAAATTATAGGCCTATTTCGTTGGCCACTATACTGGCTAAGGTTCTAGACGGGGTGCTTGAGCGACGACTTAGTCACCATCTTAAGCTGAATGATGCACAATTCGGGTTCCGGTCGGGTCTGTCAACAGAAAGTGCTGTGTTTTCGCTGAAGCACACCGTCGGGTACTATACTCGGAGAAGGACGCCCGTTTATGCTGCTTTCTTAGATCTTTCTAGGGCATTTGACCTGGTTAATTATAAGTTATTATGGTCAAAATTATCTGACATAGCATTACCATCTGAATTAATCTCTACCTTTCAGTACTGGTATAGTAACCAGATTAACCAGGTCAGGTGGTCTGGAGCCCTGTCAGATGAGTATAGTCTTGAATGTGGAGTGAGACAGGGAGGGCTATCATCTCCCGCGCTTTTTAGCCTTTATGTAAATGACTTAATCGATGGGCTCAGCAGCACCAGGGTGGGATGCTCGATTGACGGTCATATGGTCAACAGTATCAGTTACGCAGACGATATGGTGTTGTTGTGCCCAACGGCCAATGGTTTGTCAAGGTTGTTGTCAATATGTGAAAAGTATGCCTCTAAACATGGTCTTCTATATAATGTAAAAAAAAAGTGAATTTATGGTGTTTCGAGCTGGTACTAAGAAACCTATTCCAGTGCCTCCTGTAAAACTTCTCAATGTAGGACTGGAGAAAGTAACTCAGTTTAAATACCTTGGACACATTGTTACTGAAAATCTTTGTGATAACTGTGATATAGAACGCGAGAGGAGAGCGTTGGCGGTCCGAAGCAACATGCTTGCGCGCAGGTTTGCTAGGTGTACAAGAAAAGTTAAGGTTTCCCTCTTTAAAGCATTTTGCCAAACATTTTACACGTGCAGCCTGTGGTGTAACTACTCGCTGAAGACCTTCAACGCACTTCGTGTGCAGTATAATAACGCCTTCAGGATGCTGATGGGGCTGCCTCGATTCTGCAGTGCATCATCCATGTTCGCTGAAGCTCGTGTGGATAGCTTTCACGCTATCATACGAAAGCGAACTGCTTCAATGCTTGCTAGGATTCGGGAGAGCACCAACAGCATCTTGAAGGTAATCAAGGACCAGCCATCTTGTTCCATCTTTGAGCACTGGGTTCAAATACATTTGCAAGGATCCAGGAACAGGTTCTTTTACTGACAGTTTTGTTTTTATAATTGTAAGTACTAACCATATCTATAAGTTCAATGTTACTAACACAATTATGGATCGAAATTGGTCTGAAATAAATGATTTATTATTATTATATTATTAATAACAAAACGTTGACAAACTGGCAATTATATAACGTGTCGTTTTCCGTTGAGAAATATCCCGCAGTTATTTTTAATCGCACGTAACAGTTCATGAAATTATGACGTAAATGTTTGAAGGGTTTCTCAGTGACCCTTTACGTTGAAGCTTGTCAATCAATATGGATTAATTTAATGTCGGCAATGTATGGCTTTTGATTTGACGAGTGAGAGTTATGCTTCGGTAACAATGGTCTAAAAGTTAGACGGCCCATTTGGTGTGATGGTTGAGACGTTGGCTACAACTCCAAGGGTTCCGGGTTCCCCAGGCAGTACAAATATTTGTGTGCATGAACATGTCTGTTTTGTATTGGTCTGGGTGTTTTCTATGTATAATACGAGTCATATCATCATCAGCTCATTAAACGTCCCAGCGGGGCACGAGCCTACCCATATAGGGTGTTTAGGCCTTAGTCGTCCACGCGAGCCCAGTGCGGGTTGCACGACTTCATGCACAACCTTTGAATCACTTCGCAGGCGTGCGCAGGTTTCCTCACGATTTTTCTTTCATGTTCCTTCACCGTAAGAGCGTCGGATAACGTACATATATTTTCGTAAATTTGAATACATATTGGTACGTGTCGGGATTTGAACCTCAGCCCTTCCGTCAGGAAGGCGACAGTCCACACCATAGAGCCATCAACAATCTTAGTATGGGAGTTGTTAACTCCCATCTATCCGTATTGGGCCCGCATGCTGGGTTACGGCTTATCCCCATGGCCTTTGCTGTGCGGGTAGGCCTGTGCACTGCAGTGGGTCGTTATAGGCTGATATTAAGCTCAGAGAAGCCATAAAGATAGTTAACCTTTTAACTGCCAGGATTCCAAATACAATAGAATAATAATTGTCTGTGGGTTTACTAGGTGGTAGACTCGGTACTGAGTCGTCTAGGCAGTGCCAGATATCGTCCCGGGAAATACAAGTGTTGACTTTTGTGTTGTCGGGATGAGGGCACTGTAGCTAGTCACATTACCGGGTATACGAGACCTAACATCTGTTGTCTCGGGTGTCAGGCGCAGTAAGGTATTGACGGAGAATAATAACTGTCTAGTTTTTGATCTCAATCAATGCCGTTCTGTCATGGTCAAGCGTGTCACTTACCATCAGGTGAGCGTCCTGAGCGCCCTATACACTTTTCAACATCCATATATATATCCGTCAAGGGCAGTTAAAAGGTAAACTCACTGTTCTTAGTTGCAAGGTTAAGGTTATATGTCTACTGAATGATAGAAGACAATCGATTTGTGATAGAAATAGAATAATCGATAGCAGAGACTGGTTTGTCTGATGTCACGAGCACGACTGAGGACACCACAGACATCCGAATATACAATTAGACTGGACAAGCCGCCAAGTTTATAGGCAGTCCCAGTGTCGCAATTTCTTTTCGGTTCTTACCTGTGAAAAGTTATTATATTTCTTGGTAAATTTACTGATTCATTGCGATGATGGCATGTTACAATAGCACAGGATGGTATTTTGGAAAAAAAAACGGTAATTTCTTCTAATATTCGTGCGTCTTGACTCGTCTCACAGAGCGTAAACTGGCAGCCAGTGTAGCATACACACATTTGATTTTTTGTTGAGCTTACATTTGTCGCACTTAAAAGCGCGGCTTGCCCCATCTCCTGTATTGGGAAATCTGTGGTTGACACATTGATCAGTGTGTATCGATTTCTAGCCATACAATTTCTAGACATAAATCATTCAGTCTATATTGTCCAATGATGACCCGTGTTGTGTAATGGTCGAGACATCGGCTACTACGCTAAGAGCTCCGTGTTCGATCTCTGAGCAGTACAAACATTTTAGTTTTATTAATTAATTTTAAATTAAAACTTCAATTTTTATTTATTCTTTAGATACAAACATCATCATCATCAGCTCATTAAACGTCCCCACCGGGGGGCACGAGCCTACCCGTACGCAGGTGTATAGGCCTTAGTCGTCCACGCGAGCCCAGTGCGGGTTGCACGACTTCATGCACAACCTTTGAATCACTTCGCAGGCGTGCGCAGGTTTCCTCACGATGTTTTCCTTCACCGTAAGAGCGTCGGATGACGTACATATATTTTTCGAAAATTCGTAATCACATTGGCGGTATTTGAACCTCAGCCATTCTGGTAGGAAGGGGACGGTCCTCACCATTGAGCCACCGACGCTCTTGATACAAACGTAGTCAGCAATAAATATTATAATTAAAAAAGGTAAATACTAAATGAAATACATTATTTATTTATTTATTACATTCTTTATTGCACTCTACATAAAAAAAGTAACATTAAGAATATATATATTATAGCGACCCGCCCCTGCTTCGCACGGGTGCAATGTTGATCGTAAAAGGCACGCTCCCGGCTTCCCCGTCGGCCGGTATCGCCGCAAACCAACCGCAAACGCTACGCACCGCAATTTTTATATATTTAATATCTTCGAAAATGTTCATTTAAATCATATGCTGTAAAGAACTACTTAGATCTTTTATTCACAATGTATTTAAATATTAAATTGGATATATACCCTCCCGCATGCGCACCCCCGCCAATGCGACGCCCACTTTGCAACGGGACGGCCGTGCAGCAGAATAATATTTTAATTTCGCCATAACTTGAAAACCAAACGTCCAATTTAATCATTCAAAGACCAAATATTATCTACGTAAACTTTTCTTAGTGATGAAATAATTTATTTTGTTAAGGATTAGTAGCATGAGTAAAATAATCGCGTTTTAATGTAGCCAAAAAAAAATTCAATTTTTTTAAATAAAAAAATGGTTGTTGTGCTTCACCCGACATAGGTAGGTATAGTGTGTCGCGGACTTTTTTGTAGATATTAATGAGATCTACACTTAGTTAGAACATTTTATAGTTCTATCTTTTATAGTTTAGGCAGAATACGCAAAAAAGCATCTTTTCTGGTAGTTTTTTTCCTTTTTTGTCCGAAAAACCCAAAATATCTTACGGAACCCTATTTTTTTTCAAAATAAAATTTAGCCTATGTTATGCGGGATTAATTAGCTTTCGAATGGTGAAAGAATTTTTAAAATCGGTCCAGTAGTTTTTGAGCCTATTCATTACAACCAAACAAACAAAGTTTTCCTCTTTATAATATTAGTGTAGATAATATTAATGTAGATTAACAAGTACAATGGGCGGCCTTATCGCACATGGCAATTTCTTCCAGGCAACCTTGGGATGGAGAAAAAGAAATTAGTTTAAAAGGGGCATTTTGGTGCAACTAAAAAGAAAAACTAACAAACTTTAACATACATATATAAAATACATATCGCTACTCAAATAAAAAGAGAAACAGATAAAGAATAAAATAAATTCAATTTAAAATAAAATATTATAACAAAAAAATAAGAAATTAAATAACACAAATATATATACTTAGAAAAATTATAATTAAAATTATTAAAATTATATTATGTAACAGAGCCGAAAAGTGCGTCTGACTGAGGCAGGGTTCCCAAAACACTGGCAGCACTTCCCGCGCTGAATAGCAATGCTTATTCATTGACCAAGGAAGCTGCCAGCTCTGGAGTCCCCTGTAGCCTTAATCAACATGTTCATGCACACAAATGTTTGTACTGCCCGGGGATCGAGCCCGGAACCCTTGGTGTTGCAGTCAACGTCTCAACCGCAGCACCAAATGTATCTTCTTTTATTTTTTAAATATTTTTCTAGTTTGATGTAATTTGT
>PQWD01008584.1:0-12160 GCA_019425675.1 Leucinodes orbonalis
TACGTTCACACTTGAAGGACCGGCTTCAAGTGTGAACGACACCAGGTTATGCCTACGGAAAGGTCTACTTCCGCACCCAGTATGGATGGTACATACGAGTATCTTCAATCATTTGTTTTTTGTATGGCACGGCGCGTGCGCAGCCCGAAAGCAAACCAAAATGGATGAACAATATCGGACGTGCTTTTGCAGTCAGTGGCGTCACTGACCATATGTAGGTAGTAGTTAATTAGGTATATTCGCTAGCTAGGCGTCTAAACAAATTTTTCACCTAAGGGAGCCCGTATGTATGATATTCTATGTTGGTAACTCAGGCCTACCTGTGGTCAAACTCGGATGGGACCACTGTTCCAATGACAAACAATAGCTACTAGCTATTGTTATTCCGCCATTATATTTCTTCCGTCATACCAGGGCCCCAATTTTGCAAATTTTCAAATGCGCCCAATCTATCTTTATTGTGTCCCACTGCATGGGCGTAGCCAGCCTTGGGCTTAGGGTGGGGCAGCACTCAATCTATATAACCCCTCCTCGAATTACGCGTTTTAATAAAATGTAAATATTTAGTTTATTCATATTTTTCAAATCGCTTTTTGTTTTGATCGCACTCTTTTTCATCTCGACAATTTTTTTATGTAACTTTAGAACGAATGTAATGATTGTTGTTAGTAAGTTTATACTTTTTCTTATGAAAAACATATTTCTTGTTTAATTAGGCACCATATAGGTCAGAGCCAGGGTGGGGCAAGCGCTCCAGCTTGCCCCAGTGTGGCTTCGCCCATATCCCGCTGCAGGATGCGTCACGAGCAACGACTACACAGGCTAAGTGGTTGTTGGTCACGAGTTAGCAAATACAAGCATTGCAGGAAGACGGGCACTATCAGGGGCTGATGACGAAAAAAGGTGACAGTTCATCTTATCAGGAAGGCCGAGTGTGTAGGTAGTAATTTAGCGCATAGAAAAATAATAAGTTGCCGCATCCCATACTTCGCATATCTATATCTGCAGTACTCACAAGAACTCGGACTTATTAATCGCTTCTCATTTGAATTGAGCCCGTGCCACCCGATAAGCACCATGTACGAACAAAGGTTCAGCAGGTTACATTATTCACTGTTTTAGATATGTAGCTTCCTTATTGTTTTTAAACTAAAACGCGTTTAAAAACTCGTTGATAAATACTTACCGATTGTAGGCGTAACTGAAAGATCCAAATTAAGATAGATGCGACCTTGTATCTTTTTAAGTACCTCATACAATTAGTTATAAAACAGGTCAAAGTTCGTCATAAGTAAACATAAATAAAAATTGTATGCTACCATTTTAAATTACATATTTAAAGCTAAGACCTAAGACGATAGGTAACCATCGAATACCGCGATTATCGTTTCGATTCAATTACCATTTGTCGATATACCCAGGCTTAATCTGTTACAATGTCAGATTCACGATAATAAAGTTTCAAGTTTAGTTAGCGCTTTTACACTGAAATGAATGTAAGCTTACATAGGCTTAGATATGACAAACACTGTTAACGGGCTTAAGGCTTTTAAGAGACACTTTGAACGGTAAAGCGAATTGCATTTACAGTTTAAAGGCTATAGGAAAATGGACAGCCGCATACCTTCTTTGTATGTAGGTACAGAGCTCCTAGATTTACATCTCCAAGAACGAATAAGTATAGGAGAGTATGTTTAAGAAAAGTGACCTATAATAATAAAAATAATAATAAATCGTTTATTTCGGATAACTAATCACATCCATCCATTACACCGGTAAAACCTGCGAGCCAACATGTTCCCTCTCACTTCCAGAGCTCTACGCTCCCTTTCAATGTCAGTATCATCTTTGTGGTCACTAGTAATGACATGTCCCAGATATTTGAAGTTATTTACACGGTTCAAGCTCATGCCATTTAGGGTAATGTTGATGTTTCCTGTACATTTACCAGTGGCCTCCGACAAACCGACATTTTCCTTTCAGATTTCGGCACCTAAGGAGCACATGCGCCACCGTTTCCTCCTCCTCCATGCACGCTCTGCACAGAGGGCTGTCTGTGATGCTATGATTGTCTGAAAAGCAAAATAATAATAATAATGAAAATTGTTTATTGCTCTCATAATATTACATTCATACAATGTTTGGTTTATAAGAATATGTATAGTTAATGATGATAGCAATTTCACCTCAGCTGTCACTGGCCCAGGTGACAAGCACCTAGTCAGCGCTGGTTTTCAGTAACTTCCTCTTCTCTTCGATGTTAGGCGAGAACTTTATTAAGTAAGTAATGAGGGCTTTAAAATTACTTAAAAAGGTATACATGAAAAAAAGAAAAGAAAAAATAATTCCGTGTTCGGCTGTAAAAGCGTCGGCTTCAATCTTAGGATGGTTATCGTTAACATCCCTCATCTGCATTGGCCCCGTGTGGGGGGATACACCACAATCTCAGGTTTACGCAGCTACTACGTATTGTCACCTGGCCACCTTAGTTCCAACAATTCGGTCCACTTCAAAGGCATGTCCAGTGGCAGGTTCCTTTAAACAGAGTTGAAATGTATGCGCGCGCGCAGGTATATGCATTTCAAGTGCGATCGCGATCTAGGCTGCGTCGGCTGGAGTAGTGTTGCCTTTGTCGCACGTGAGGGACAGACTCCTGATTTTAGGAGTGGGGCCCGTAAAATTAGCCCTGCTATATTTATTTAGGAAGATCGATATAAGTCATAACATACTCATATCCATCAAAGGTTAACAGAGAAAAGTAAAACAAAACAACACATTTTCTACTAAGAACGTTATTATAATTTTATGTGGTTCGGGTTCTTATGTTCTTTTGCGTTGGGCTATTAACAAGTTTCCATAAAGGCAGCTTTACTTTGCGAAAATGCGAATGTTATATCTCCAAGTGCCGATAAAGTTAATTTATATTTTTGTCCCATAAATTCTAATAATTGAGCGCAACTTACAAGTACTCGAACTAGACTATTTCAGTGCAGGTGATCATAAAATCATACATTACGCAGCAATCGTAACCAACGCTGAACGGACTACACCACGGACGCTGTTACGTCCAAGCAACGTATAATAACTAGACAGTGATTTTGCCATAACGTTTGAATAGGCGTAAAAGCTATTGACATGAGATTTCTAGATTCATTTAGCAGTAATAGTTAATGAAAAAACTAAAGATGTAATCACCTTCATCGTCCCACTGCAGGATATATGTAGGAAATATTATCAATTTTAGAGCATAAATAAATTCAGAAATTTGAGCGCTATTGTGGTTTTAGCCTGTTGCAGAGAAAACCCCAAACAGGAAAAAATACCCAAGCCAGCAGATGTAAATTCTCGTTCGCTATCAGACAAAATGGATCCCAGATAAGGCGATGTTGGCTTTGGTTTCGAAAGTAGTATGCTGAAACCCCTTATTCATCCCTTATTAAGTTGACATGTCAATATTTGCAGGGTTACCAAAGGATTTGACTCCGTTAACTTTAATGACACCTCACTCTGCATCCTCTATCGCATATATCACGGGGAATATTCGGCGGAATTAAATGTACTCGTTTCTGCTGCCACATTTCACAACTGTGCTTCGAGTGGCTTCGAGGCAAACCTCAAAATTTCATACATACCACTTAGATGAATGGAAGTCCTCTAAAGTGATTTTTAAGGGCATTTTCTTGACACAGACGACTATATTGTGGAATCAGTTGCTGCCGGAGATTGTTTTTGAGCGATACGACCCGAAAAAAAAGAGCCTATTATTCCCTTAAAAGGCCGGCAACGCAGTCAAATGGGCGGCGGTGTAATTTACCATAATATGAGCTGTTTTCCCGTTACTTATATTATAAAAAAAAATCCTTGAGGCGAATAACTTTTAACAATCATTAAAGGACTATTTACCTGTCTCACCGTTAACTTCACTTAGAAAACTAGGTGTAGCTGTGATTTGTGAGTTGCTTGCAGAGATCGGTACTTCATTACTGATTTAATCTGCGTGAACTGGATCGCTTTAAGTTATGGACTTCTGTTATCATTTGATCTTAAAACACCTATAAAATGTTTTGAGTAGATTAGGATCTAGAAATTTGTTCCGCATACTTTACTTACATAGGGTAACTCATTTAATATTGGCGTGCGAAAAAAAATGACTATCAACTGTTATTAATCTCTTCACTGCTTCTGTCATGGTCAGGCGTATCACTTACCACCAGGTGAGCGCATTGACCGTCCCATTCACTATGACATAAAAAATATATATTAGCGTCATCATCATCAGCTCATTAAACGTCCTCACCGAGGGGCACGAGCCTACCCGTATAGGGTGATTAGGCCTTAGTCGTCCACGCGGGCCCAGTGCGGATTGGACGACTTCACACACAACCTTCGAATCTCTTCGCAGGCGTGCATGGAGTTTCCTCACGATGTTTTCCTTCACCGTAAGAGCGTCGGATAACGTCACTTATATTTTTCGAAAATTCGAAAATACATTGGTACGTGTCGGGATTGAACTCAGCCCTCCCGGTAGGAAGGCGACAGTCCACACCACTGAGCCACCGACGCTCTATTATATATTAGCGTAAAAGAGATTTTTGAGCACAAAATGAGGAGTTTTCCTTATTATGTAATAAGGAAATATAGGCTACTTTTATTTTCGATTTTGACATCCTGGATAAACGCAGGCTACTTTTTACTGCGGGAGAATATCTTAATCCGCGGGTAACACCGCGGGGCACAGCTAGCTAGCTTTTTAATAATAAAGTTTACTAAATTACTCTAAAGGCTTGTAGGTGAGCTGTGTCGTGCAATGATGTACAACGTATAGATTCGTGATATGCTCACAAAACAAACGAAAAAAGTGATCCGAATGCAGTGAAAGCACACATACCTACACATTTATTTCGATTGAGCGTACATTTACATAAACAAAGAGCTTACAACTATATTCTCTTTGGCGGTTCGTTTTTAGGTTCGGGTGGCGTATCTACCTTTCTTCTTCTCTTCAACCTATCGCAGTCCTGCTGGACATAGTTTCCCCCATTTTGCGCCAGATATCCCGGTCCTCCTTTTTCTCATCCAGCTTCTATCTACCTTTATATACAGAATATCATTGCTGTCGTGACGATAAGAAATAAAGAAATTAATTGGTTTATAAACGAAAAATATTCTTACTTAAAATATAATAAACGATTGTACATAAAGTTGGTAATTATGTTGCTTTTACAAATTGCATTTTTATAGCTGATTCATCCGCATTCGACCCTTCGATCGGTGTTAATCTCCAGCCTGCCCCATAAAGCCATTAATGTCTTAATATTATTCAAGTTGCACTTTTAATGGCCGCACCTTAAGGAGGTTGATAACGAAAATACCGTAAGTCACATATTGAAAAAAATACCTACGTACCGATGATTTGTCACCTAATAATATTACCGGGTTAAGTGTCTTGATGTAATTGTCAACTTCTCACCTATTACACTACATGGGTCATCAAAAATACACAGTGCAGTACGTACATTATAATTAGCTGCGTTTTCCAACTCGTAGACTCTACTGCATTATCTGGAACTATTTTGTCCCAACAGCCATTGGTCCTACGGTCTACCGATTACCGTTCGAACGTAGCACGCGCGTAGACAATAGATTCATCTATTGAATGTTGTGATGTTACATTCGTGTTACACATAGCCATGGGATAATCCGTTTAATCAATTAATGGCATTTTCATCGTTAAGCTATTATTATAAAGTAAAAATATAATATATATTACTGAATTTAATCAAGTTTTCATACATTAAAAAGCCTTTTAGTGGTTTTGGTTTATTGATAAAAAGCATTCAAGAAAATTATTCAACAGCAGTATACCCAGGCGACAATGACAGTGGCTTTAGTTGTTCTATATATTGTTATTTAATTATATACAATATTTGAAGTTATTACACGTTTTCTGGAAGCCCGTGGAAACCTCTCGAGATGTGGCGCTTCCGTTTGCAAACGGATAGAGCCCATGTAGGGCGGCGACAGGGTTGTCAACCGTATTCTTAAAAAATGTTTTATGAATAATTCATTTAATAAATGAAATGTGGACCGGACAAATAGTGTTGGGACAAGTTCTCGAGTGGCGTCCACGTAACGGGAAAAGAAACGTAGGCCAACCCCTGACCAGATGGACCGATTCCCTGGTTAAGGTGGCGGGTAACAGATGAATTTCGACAGCTAGGAATCGGTCCGCGTGGAAATTATTAGGGTAGGCCTTCTATCAGCTGCAAGAATTCATCAAAATTTATTAGAATTTTAATGTTTGCAACTGCATGATATGTTTAAAAGCATGCATGCAAATAACACAAAATAATTTATTTAAAATTACAGTTACAGCAAGTTGAACTGGCAGTGGGCAGGGCACATAGTGCGTAGAACCGATGGCCGATGGGATGGAAAGGTTCTCGAGTGGCGTCCACGTAACGGAAAACACAGCGTAGGCCAACCCCCAACCTGATGGCGGGTAGCAGATGGATGTCAACTAGGATCGGCCAGCGTGGAAATTATTAAGGGAGGCCTTTGTTCAGCAGTGGACATTTTAGGCTGTAATGATGATGATGAAAATTACAGTAGTTAAACGGCACTGTTTTTTTAAGTCAATATCTCTTTATTTCACTAAAATACGAGATTATAATTTTGAATACATTATGGGTGTTCGTTTTTACAATTCTACTTAAATCTTTTTCTCTCTCTTCCACCTGTTGCAGGCCACAGCTGGACGTAGATCTCCTGCTTTTTGCGCTAGATATTATTATTAGATGGCGGTGTGTGAATATTAGTGGATATTTATTATCTAGCTCACCTTTGAAAACTGATATACGAACTATTTACAAACGTTGGCAGCCCTAGGGTCATGTGCAGAAGGCGTTGCTCGACTAATGACAGGAAACGGTTTCGCTCCTTGTCGTGGAAGTCGTATAATACGGATAATCGAGAGGTATTTCCCTGGCGGTGTGAGCTCAATGGATGAAATGCCTTCGAGTAAAATACTCTACGTAATTATGGTATCCTCTATTTATTTTATGTTTGTAGATAGAGCATCGAAGGCAAATTGAAACTGTTTAAAGCACCACTAGTCTTTTGACCGATACATGAGTTATGTTTTTGTTTTTTATAAAATAATTGATCAATCAACATTTCACCAATTAAGTTGATATTCCACTCTGTAGTAAGTGGGTTTTAATATTATACACAGCAATACTGGAACGGCTACCAAAGTGCAGTAGGTAACTTAAGAGATAAGGATGTTAAGTCACACCAATTTCACTATATAGTGACTGACGTATTTACCTTTCTTATATACAGTCGAAATTATGTACTCTTGATAACTGTGGTGAACCGATACATAATATGAAAATTACTATCAGAAGGGATGAAGGCGTGGTGAAAAATACTTTATTGCCCTTTTTAAAAATCTACATCTCTCCCTTCAACTTATTGCAGTCCGCTGCTGGGCATAGGTTTCCCTTCTTTCCCCATAAAAGTGTATTCAATTAAAAATATTATGTTGCTAACATAAAATGACTCATAGTTTTTGTCTCAGACAACTTCTTTTTACTAGTTAACAATTTAAAAACTATCGAACAATTATTTAAGCACTACGAAACTGTTTTAACAAATTACTTTGGTTAACTAACGGTGTTAACCTTGTCTTTCAAGATAATACCCACTCGTATCGTTCAGGTAGTGAACTGAAATACAAAGTGGATTGCGATTACATGAATATAGAATTTTGCTTTCAGTGGCGCGCCGATAAGGCCAGTGGTACACTACAGGCGTGAACAAAACGTATAGAATAGAATAGAATAGAATAGAATATCATTTATTTACTAGAAACATGGTACATTTTGGTGGTCATAACAATATTTGATCAACATGCTTCGCCATTTCAATGGCGTGTAAATATATATAATCATCTTAAATTATGTGAACAATGTCAAACTTCAATTATGTAAACATGTCAAACTTCAATTATGTAAACAATGTCAAACTTCAATTATGTAAACAATGTCAAACTTAAATCATAGTAAAAAGTCACTGTATTCCTAGATATTCTTAACACTATAATAATTCCTATCTAAAAGCCAATCATATAATTTTTTAAATAATGGAGGATTCAGATTCTTAATATATTCGGGAAGCCCGTTGTAAATTTTAATACTTAAATTTAAACAATTTTTCATAAAGTGTAGTTCTAGGAGTAAAGTTTAGAACAGCTTATTTGGGTGTCTTTTATTTCTAGGGTAGATTTCACAAGCCCTGTGGAAAAGAGTACATAGTACATATATATACATACATAGTACACATAGTATACATAGCTTTATTTTTTGTTTAATCAACATCATTATCTAAATTAAATGCAGTGCGCACGCCTTCAAGTACATAGTTATTTAATTGCGTTTGGGCTATATCCACCACGAGATATTGGTGGCTGTTAACGTTATCCTAAGGCAGTATTTAATTGAGACCGATGGATAAACGTGCCTAACAAAGCACCAAGGGACTACATAATATTTTTGGTGAGCCCTGCTGTTTGGCTGGTGATAGTTGCTTCGGTGTAGCAGACTGTTTCAGAAATACACCTGTTTCTACAACTGTTGGACAATTAGTAAGCACGTTACGTAACGTAAAACTAGTAAAACCATTTTCATTTTCAGAGTAAATGTGACCACCATCGGCTTCGTCATTTCTTAGCAGGACTGAGGTCTAACGTAAATACATCTTGAACAAATGAAAATCAATTCGGACCTACTTCCAAAAGAGGATTAAAGTTGTGTTTATGAGTTTCGCCTGTGAGTTATTCGCATCGCCCACGGAGTGTGCACCGGCCTATGCCTTTTTTAAAGTGAGACCAGATAACATATATACCTGTTAATATTGTATTTGCCAACGTTTGTTCATTTATCTCCGCTATCATCTCAAACATTCATACGGGTACACATATTATCTTGTTTTTCCTAGTGTTCCATTGTGTATGTTAGGCGAAAAACAAGTGCATGAACGATTTTTGACGTGGATTTTACGTCAACTTTCCACGTGGCTATTACGTCAATTTTTGACGTGGTGTATTGTGTCCTTTGTTTTCTGAGTTCCAAGTGACATGTTGGAGAGTGAAACGAAGTCTGCGGAGGTAAGTCGGTGTATCATTTTTGTGTCTGACGCTTAGATAAACAATAAATTAACTAGATGCAATATCAACCCAAAAATGTCCTAACCGCTTGACAAAGCTTGAAGCTGACTTATTGTTATCATCATCATCAGCTCATTAAACGTCCCCACCGAGGGGCACGAGCCTACCCGTATAGGGTGATGAGGCCTTAGTCGTCCACGCGGGCCCAGTGCGGATTGGACGACTTCACACACAACCTTCGAATCTCTTCGCAGGCGTGCATGAAGGTTTCCTCACGATGTTTTCCTTCACCGTAAGAGCGTCGGATAACGTACATATATTATCGAAAATTCGAAAATACATTGGTACGTGTCGGGATTTGAACCTCAGCCCTCCCGGTAGGAAGGCGACAGTCCACACCACTGAGCCACCGACGCTCGACTTATTGTTATATTTATGACATAAAATTATTCATTCAAATTTTGACTTTAACACATCATCAAAAGGGTACAAAAGCACGAGCACACTATATGCCAACGACCTAATTATGAATGAAAATTCTGCCCAACTGACGCGATGGGAAACTTTTGCAGCGGTCACTTTTGAGTGATGTAGTGCATCTACTTAATAGTCTGACGTCATAGTAGGGATGTGTCAAAATAGGAGTTTATACATTTTAATGCTTGAGTGTATTACTTGGTCTGGTGCGTTTACTCATGTTGACTGATTGCTAGAAGAGCTCGCTTTATTGTTGCGAACTCTCTGCGCTAGTGCACTGAACCTGTGACGTACGGGAAAAGGAACTCTTTTCCCGCACTTCACAGCTTTAGAATTGTAAATTAACTTATTCAATGGTTAATAGAGCAGCGCATCAAGCATTGAAGAGTCAGTTGTGTCTTCATAGAAGGAACTTAAAGATGTTGGGGCTTAAGAGAGTTAAGTCATTAAGTCCCAGCTCTAACAATATATATAGTTAGTTCATTTGTAAGAGCTTTCTAGGTATGTGTAAATGGATGTTAGTCATAATTCGTGAAACTTTATGTTGATTGGTTTAGTTCTTTATTTCATGGTGAAGCTGTAAGGCCATATACGGCCAAGCAGTAGTCAAAATGATGTAAATTACTTAAATAATTAATTAATTAGTTACGGACTTCATTTTTAAATTACGTTTATTGGACCTTTCTTATTATCAAAAGAAACAGATTCTGCTGCCGGTGTCTGATAAGCTGTGCCCTTCAAATTACGTACACACAGACACACACGTCAATTTCTTTTTTTTCCTATTTTTTCACTGAACCATAGACAGTTAAATTGGCAGTTTGTAATCTTCTTAATTAGATACAGCAATTCAGGCCTGTGACCCTCGTGCAATAGCTATTGTTAATTTTTGTGATGTGAACTCTGTTAATAGAAATAAATATATTTATTATATCATTTATTTATAAATAATAATTTGGACAAGATGGCAATGCTGGAAAAGTTTTGTGCTGGAATTCACGGGGTGATTAGAATTAAATTTCTAACTTTTCTGCTCACTTTTATTTTTGTCTTTTTTTTTGTTGTTTTCTTAAAATGTGTACGTACAATGTTATGTAGTGTCTTCGTCTTGTCAAATAAAGCTTTTTTTCTTTCTTTCTTTCTTTCTTTACACTTGTCTGCCCCAATTCCTATGTATTTGATTTCTCCATCCTAAGGTTGCCTGGAAGAAATTGCCATGTGCAATAAGGCCGCCATTGTACTCTCTTTTCTTTTTTTTTTGTTTTTTTTTGGTATTTCAGTGTACAATAAAGAATTAAATAAACTAAATAAATAAATTCAAAGTATTCAAACCTGCCGTTACCCTCGAATCGTCTTCCTATTAATGTAGGTATATATGTTCTATAAAGGGTAAAGTGTCATGATGAACCCAGCCCGGACATCATTTGAATGACGTTTGTACAAAATTAGCACAATGATGGGTGTGTTTACAACACCTTGCATTCAATTACGTCAACCGAAACTTAGAAAGTTATCTTCATCTCGACATAGGGTTGACTCTGATATAAGAACATATTTGTAGGAGTATGCTTAGGAAAGTTAAAAATAAGTTGTACATAATACAGTAGTTACGTGAAATGGAGTAATAATTTAAGAAAGTTAATGAAGGAAAATGTTGAAATGCCTAATTTTAGATGTTTGTAAAAATAACTGAAAATAATGTTAGTAAAAACGCTATCAGTAGTGTGCATAGTGGTATAATTATCTAACATAGTGTGTTTATAAAAGTCCCTAAGAATCTTCAATTTTATTCAATTAATAATTTATTTTAACAAGCGTTTGTAAAATCAGTTAAATAAGTTTTCTTTTATCTTTTCCCCACCTCCTACGCATTTACGGGAACAAAGCTCGAATAAATAGTCTAAAATAAAAATATGTTTTAAATTTCGAAACAATTATTATTAAAAATGACTTTCCTAAACTAAAGCTCAACCACAAGATTTAAGCGGATGCCGACTGTGGCTTGAGAACGTGTTTTTGGCAATATCTTTTCAAATCTTTTGTTTTTACGATGGTATTTCGTAACAACGTGTGATGTGAGTTTCTGGCTCGCAGAACAATCTGGTTACGTTTTAATGAGGCAGGTCATTTGACAAAGTTGTGGAGTGTTTGTGGTTATTACGTGTAGGAACTCGCAGTTTGATAAGATCATAATATAAAAAATTGAGGCCATCACCCAAAGCTTTCTTGCTAATAAATATTCTTGAACACAAATGTTTAACTGTACCTGCGGGAAAAAATTTCGACTTTTTGATGCACCAAAAATATGAAAGTACAGTTTTAAAACCTAAAGTATGTACAAATAAGTATTTTTTCCCTGAATTTGTACCATATTGAAATTAAAACAAGTCATTCGTGGTCTTGTAAATTGATGTCGTGCCAGAAAGTACTACCTAGACTACCATAGGCTATATGATATGATATGAGAGTCCATTTTAAAACCTAGAGTACAAAAATGTACACATTTTTCATGAT
>PQWD01008587.1:0-21747 GCA_019425675.1 Leucinodes orbonalis
GTTGTCATAATGATGCTTTCAATTGGTGATCCGGCGAACTATGTCGATCCTTTAGTTATATATACAACTTTATTGTTTTCAATATTGAGGAATAACTCATGGAGTATTGGTATTAGTACCACCAGCGCGCGGGTTAACAACCTAGACTTATATTGTTACGAAATAAAAAACAAAACAATGCAGATGTTACATACCATGGATAATATTTATAAGATAAATTAATGATTATGAAGTTCATAATAAAAATCTAACTTGTAAAGGTAAATAACTTAACGCTGTTATTAAAAAAATATATTTAATTGATAAAAGTTCAGATAGCTCCTTGATAAATACAAAGTGTTGTCCTATCTTTAATCCAAAAATGTTCGCCTAATTTGGAATGAAACTATATGGGTTATATCATAATCGACTTTATTTATAACAGTAGAGGCTTGATACCACATACTATTTTTATGTTGTAAAGATCATCATCTCACGCAATGAACTTGAACTTGACTTTGCATTCTGATCTTTGTGTTTTTCTTATAAGACACACAACCGGTTTACCACCGGCGCTTCCGATAAAAATTCGGTAACAGATTTTGATTGATCGTAGAAGATATCAGCTCAAAGTATGTTGAATATTAAGCTACGATGACTTAACATAAATAAATGAGGTACAGAGTAAAAAATTGTGTCTGTAAGCTGCGTCTCCTATTAGCATAATGCTCGTAGACTGCAGTGATTTGTTTGTTATTAACTCTTAGCTTGTCGACATTTGATGGAATGATGTACAAATAATTTGGGCGACGCCCCTTCTTCGTTAGATAAAATTTGTAGATGATTTGTTTGTTCCATTTGGTTTATTGACGCCCATATGTTTTTGTTACAAATACTAACGTTTTGGCATGAGTTATGTTTTTCTATTGATAAATAATCCTATCAAGAATATACATTATTTTTTATTTTAATGCATTGATTGTTTCCCTAGCGGTGCCAATGAAAAATGTAGGCCTTATTTAAGAATTTCTATATCGACAATAGCTTTTTAATTAACCAGCCCATAACGTCTCACTGCATAGCGTAGGCACACAATACATCAGGGTCATAAGAAAATTGGGTGAATCCTGCTAAGTAGTGAACAAGGTTTGGAATCCGCCTAGACATGCCATCTTTTAACGACTTCAGCTGGACAAATGTTCCTCATAAAGGTAATATGAAAATGCCCCCGTCTCTCACTTTAACTTCGAGGTATAGTAGTAGTAACATAACATGGCATCAAATTCAAGTCAATAAAACTTTGTATATTACTTTACCCTTCAGGGAGCGTGGAATCGTCTAAAGTTTTATAGAGTAATAATGTCATTAGTAATATGCACTAATAAGAACATATTTATCTATCAAAATGCAGTCGAA
Organism: Leucinodes orbonalis; assembly: GCA_019425675.1. Taxonomy (NCBI): domain Eukaryota; kingdom Metazoa; phylum Arthropoda; class Insecta; order Lepidoptera; family Crambidae; genus Leucinodes; species Leucinodes orbonalis. The sequence goes on from PQWD01008587.1 coordinate 1,396, forward strand.
GTTATTTAATCATTCAAATGACAGCAGCTTCAAGGGAAGCCAAGTGCTTTTTCATTCAACGCTTCAAGGCTTTACATAATTTTCGATGATTATTAAAAAGTAAAATTTTATATACGTTAATAAATAATCGAAATTTAACCTTTGGAACAAACGAATAAATGATTATTTTAATAAACTTGGAAACTACAAATATATTTGATTTTTATTTGCATTTTAAATAGTTTAAAAATGTTCATTATTTGCACTCTTTTAATTAAAACATGTTTGTTATATATATTAAAATAATATTGGTAAATAATACATCTTGTGTTATTAGCTTATATTATTTTTGAAATAACATATCTTGATTAATTGCAACCAATGAGTACATATTAAAATAAAAAAATCTTTTCAACTAGCGCGATAAGCACATACTAAAGGATATAAGAAACTGTAGTTCAGGAAACAGTCCTTATTTTTAAGGCAGATCACCCACGGGTGCTATTGTACCTCCCTATCGCCAGATCTTGTGTTTGTCTAACAAGCGACGTATACGATTGTTATTACTGTTTTATCTTTTACTATGAACGAAAGCATTATATGGACCTTTCTGAGTATCTTGTTTGAAAAATCGTGCTAAATCCACATTCAATAAGAACTTTTTTGTCAATATTGTTTATGGTAAAAAACAACAGTATTTGTAACCAGAGCTGGGGCCTCATAATATGATAGTTTATACATCTGCTAAAATTGCTAATACTGCGTAAATTCACTGTCAATGTGGTCACATTTTACCAAACAATCAGATTGATAATCATGTATTTGCATATGAATTCAAACAAATACCGTAAGTAACAAAATAATACGATTTTCGTTAATTGAGTATTTAAACCATTAATAATTTTAAGTTCCCATTATTGCTCCTGTTGATTGAGAAATATTAAGAAAGTAATTTTAATTATTAAAAGGAGTTAATATAGGGTAGTAAAGTGATCATTAGCTAACTTGTTAATTAAATATTGTTATCTATTCATATATTAGTGTTTAACCCCATTCTTTGCTAATAACTGATTGCATATGTTGATACTAACCATTTTTGTGCAGTGTTACGCTCAAAAATTGACAAACTTGTAGTCATATCCTTATTAACATAGTCGTTGGTACAGACATGATTTTAATAAGATTAAAATAATTGTGTACATGCGTCCTGAGAGAGTGGCTAGTGGGTCAGGTGCCAGACAAAAAGGTGGACCCCACGCTCTTTTGAGTTACTTGTACGTGCGTGATATGCTCACGATACCAACAATTTTAAATTTAGAATACGTCAGACAAATGGGCTAACCCAATCCGATTGTAAATATTAAAAATCTCACCTATTCGTCTTGCCATATATGTTTTGTTTACACTCTGGCAACTACACTCATGATATTCTATTACTTTTTTACATCATTGACTACACTGAGGTATTTTTTTCGTAACATCGTATGTAGTAAAAGCATCAGTCGTTACTTGAGACATATGCATAATTTTATTCCAAACTAATACCAATTGTATACTAATGTTTCTGATAGGAACATGTTTCTGTAGAATTAAATGCTATTTAAAAATATGATTTTGATTTCAGGTAATGTATAACGGTAGACATATGTAAAAGTATATTATATGTTTTTTTTAATATTTTTTTCGTTTCCATAGTGATTCAGTTAGTTTTGATTGCATTTTTTTGGGCTTATGTAGCGCTTTGTGAATGTCTGTGGATATTTATTTATGTGACCAATAATCACTTTCATAGCAATATTTAATAAAACTCACTTTTATACGAGTACGTAGTACATGTTCGTATTATTTTCAAAATTGGTACGTGTTGAATCGTGAAAAAATCTGGTAACGTTCATTATTATCAAAAATAATTAGGATCGTCACAAATAATGCATTACTACACGACATGTGGAAACATTTTTACTTAAATTTCTCACTAAAATGAAGTCGGCAATCAAAGATGATTTGACGAAATTATATTCCACACATTAGAAAGTGTCATTTGGTCAAAACCATCATCAAACGTGCAAAAGAATCAGCGTGACATTAATGACCTTTGTCATATTTACCTTTTTTTTTGTATTTAAAAATACAATGTTACAATTTTTTTCACATGATATAAGTTGCTTTATGTTTTTGTATGACTTCACTCTGAATTGATTTAAGTGAAAAACGATAAGTGATTTTCATAGTATATTATGTCATATAATTTTTAGCACTCGTCTTTTGCACACCGGTTTAATTTCTATAAATCCTGCTCATAATATTTGCGTAAGTAATTAAAAAATGCCAGTGACATTAACTAGTTCACATTTAAAAAAATAAATGTGTATCGTTAGTTATTAAAGATTATCAGACCATTAAAAATTAATCCTTTATTCGTACAGCACAATTACAAATTGAAGTCTGTTAATCACCGGCAATTATGTAAATGTTTGGGACAGGCGCCCTTCTATCGGCTAGCAGATTAAACTTCATGCATTATGCAATTCCCTTAATTTGACCTTTAATATCCTTCTACTTAATATATTGTAGATAGTAGTGCTAAATAAACGAGAAAGCCTTCAATTACCTGAAGTGTGTTCTAAAGTTGCAATGGCTTAAAATAAGGAACTTATTATTTCTTCGGATTCTTAAAATCCCCTTGTACCCCATAACGTTCGTATTCTAAATTCAAATGAACGCGAACCTTTAAGAATGTAAAGCAACTAAAATAACTGGTGAGGCTGGACATTTTCCCGAGATACATTTTGTGTAAGCGCCGGATAACGTTTTTATTGTTAACAAGGCAGCGCCGTGGCCACGACGAGCGACGATGATATCTCCTCGTATGAATGATGACTTCGTGCTAAGCCTCTGGAAGCAGCCTGCAGGTAGAGAATAATCCGAAAGACAGGGCATGAATATGTAAATTCACCTTTTTGTTATATTGATACAGAGGATATTAATGCAAAAAAAAAACACCAACATTTTCGCTTATTGCAAAAATATGGGGATGTTTACAAATTAATAGAGTTTACGAGCAGTACATTATTTTAATAAATGTATTTTTAACTAAGAATTGCCATTATGAAGTGTTTCCGATATATTTTATCTTAACTTCCATCTTCAATGAAACATAAGTTTTAAAAATACATTAATACAACATTGTAGGTTAAAATAATCAAGAATGTTTTAAATTGATTTAAAGAAAAGCTTTATACTACAACATATGTATTTCAAAAAAATAACCTATTATATTCTGAAATATTTGTTTTTATTCGGAGCTGCCATCTGAAATGAAATTAATGAAAGTTTAAAAAAACATCAAATCAAATTGAAAATTGTGGTTTATCCGGCCATTTAACTGAATACAAAAAAATACATGGAAGACTAGTCAGCCAATTATGTTTATTGGCAATATCACTATCTTCTTGTGTCTATGGTCCCGACCCATCTAAGGAAGATAAGGGGTCGACGTTTTTAGCACAAAGCGCTTTCTGTTTCGGGCCCTTTCTTGCAGGTTATTTGACTCGAGACGTGCCTTGGGTGTACCTGTTTACTAAGACCACCTTTATCGAAATACGGGCAATATTTTGTCCAGATTATCTTTTAAAACGTCTTTATTCGTTCAGCATTGACCATTCTAACAGATGCGATGTCTTACTTTACAAATCACAATCACGCTTTTAAGACATTATGGACAAACATGGGTTCTGATGATAAGACAGAAACGATCAGTATAAATTAGATTGTTTCACGCCTCATACAAATGGACTTCCACCTCACAAAGATTCGTAATAGCTATTATTGTTTATAAAGAAATAAAAAAATGGTGTATCTGATTTAACTATTTGTTTATTACAAAATATTGGGCGAAAACATGTTTTTATTATTTGTTGCGCTGCAAAAGAATTAATAATACAAACAAGTTTAAACTTTTACCAAAGATTTATAGAAGGGAAATATTTTAAGCTATAATACGATTATTTGCGGTGTTGACAGCAATAAACGCACGTCGTAGCTAAAACTAAAAACTATTGTCTCAACACATCTTTATGGTGGCAATAACTTAATTGCGGTAGAATTCTTTTGTCTAAAAGCGACGGACTCGAATGTTGGTTTTATTGTGCACCGTAACTTTGAAAAGGTTTTTTCTGCGGGTTCGAGAAACTGACCATATACTGTTAATTTCTCTCCCCTCGCCCCTTTTTTAAATTCGAGACTGCACCAATACGGGTTTGAATAGGACGTAAAAGGTTTTTGGTTATTACGCCTAACAGAATCGTTTTCAATAAAGCCGCGCAGGAGTTTTGGTTTGTCTGGCTTCAATCTGCTATTGTTTAATTTTGGAGCTTCACGCAGAGACGTTTCTATTACTTGTTGCTTCCGTTTAGTGCGAAGTTTACTGGAATTTATTTTTTTTTGTAAGGACAGTTGACCAAGTATTGCATACTTTAATTTATTTTTCGTTTTTTTTTAAATACTGAAATTAAAGATCTGTTTTATCTTTGTTAGCTTATTAAGTGTTATTTAATTTATTTGAACTCTCTAAAAACACTTATAGTCCAATCTGAAGTGCCCATTCAAAGTAAATCTCTTATATATTTCAAAGGCCATAAATATTCAGAGATAACGCGCCATTCATTCACATAAAAGTTATATTGACTATAGTTCACTGATATCGAATCAGTCAACAGACTCAATAGTGTTGAAGTTATATAACGCTTCTAAGGGAATTGCTAGATGTTTTCGGAGTCAGTTGTTACTGAGATAAGTGGTAATATTGTGTTTGATGTTGTCTGGTAAATATTGGGTCGTGACATAGGCACGTGGGATATTGACTCTCAATATTGACTCCGGAATATCAATACGCTGGACCGTGATAAGCGACCTTGGTTCAAAAAATCTGTTTTAGGACATTGTTGTTACCGTTGGAACTATGTATAATGTAACTTAAATGATGTACATTTTAAAATAGTAATTTAAATTTATCATGGACACTATAAATCATATAAATAAAAATGTATGTTGTGTCATGTTTTAGTTATTACAAAGTTAGTTTTTACTTATTATATACAGTCAGAATACATAGTATTATCACATTCAATAGAAGAAGATTTATACGGTTATAATAACTCATATCTTAATCTCACCGACTTTTTCGATATTATATTAATATTATTGGTAAGCTATATTCCGGGTTGAAAGGTAAAGATTAGACAAACAGTAAATTACTGTATTTCTGGTCAAATTAATTTCGTAATCTTTTCGTCCAAACTTAGCGACTACAGTGTACCACTTATTCGGTATTGGATATAATATGATGTATCAACAGGAACGTTTACTGTCAAACTAAGAATTTACTCATAAAAGCGTGACCTAAACCAGGATGTACGTATTAAAATGTATTGTCCCAAGATTAGATCATATAATATTTGAACCACTGACGTACTCTGTAATGCTGTACTTCTCAGCCTACAAGCATTTGGTTTGACAAAGTATATTGACGTGTCCCACGGTAGACACAATTCGTCACGCACGTGTCTGTGCATCCGATGGCTCGATAGACGTTGGTGACGCACGAAGACACCATCTTCAATGGACGTGTTTTTGCTTCTTACTAGTTTCCCGAAGTAGCAGCACAGAAGGGAAACTAAGTACTTAGTGAACGAGGATTTTTGAGAAAGAAGACTACCGCATTAATAAATATTAAGAAAACGCAATTGAAATTTCGCAAGATGCAAAGGAATTGTTCTGTGCAATGCAATTTTACATGAGATAATATTTATTTTAACTACCTAACTAATTCAGTCTTATATGCCATGAAAATTGTCATTCAATAAATAATTTAAATAAACCATTTATGGCTTAATGTAACAATTTAGCTTTTAGATTTGATTGAATAACATTAATAGCGTCTAATGATATTTCAGGAACATCTACACACCTCAATAATTTAAAAAGTATTCAGCATTATTATGTTTATGGTGTGAAGGGATGCATGAAATGAATATGAGAATTTGAAGCAAGCACAGTATTATTAGATGGTTCAGAACAAGAAATCAACAAATACAAATAAATATATACATACAAATAGTAAGTTTAAATTATCAAATTTCCATATAAAAATAAAACATTTACTGTGTGAAATACACACTTTAAATCATTAAAGGCATTAACAGTGAAGCTTTTTCCCTAAACTCTTCTGTATAAAGTTATGTTACTTTGCTCTTTAGGTTTTATTTTTCAAAGTTTTTAATTTTTAAGTCTGTCTCTCATGAACTCGATACGTGTGAGCTAAAGTTTTGTTGACAGATGTAAAGAAAACCGTTGGTTTGTCGGACGGTTAAAAAAAATACAATGTTATTGGAAGTATTTCACGGCTAGTACTTTTTATTACAATAGAAAGTAAAACGATCTGTTACTTATTTTCCTCTTAAGTAGGTACGTTTTAAAATTTATTTATTTTTATATAATAAAAGTATCGCAAGTAATGGACTTCTTTAATGAGTATGAAGCGTCAACGTCCAAGAATTTCATTAATTCTCTTTTACATGGTGGAAACCGAGTTTTGATCTCTAAAGGAGTTAAAAGAAAAATATTAACAGATATTACATATTTTTAAAGACAAATTCATACGACTGTAGAATTAATTAACTGATCTAACTTCCACCGTGTTTCGTTAAGATTGAAATGTCGTATAGTAAAATATTAAGTTAATAACTCATATGAAATTAAATAAGTATATATTCATCAACACGTATTAGTTTGAAACTTGAAGACAGACATAAAACATATCAAAGGAATTAATAGAGTTAGCTATTTTACTAATAAAATTCGAATATTATCTTAAATTAAGAACACGCTTTCTAAAAAAATAGGTTTAAAACAAGTAAAATAGTTTTATAACCAGCATATCTACAGCTCAACTAGTGGTAAGGAACACCACATCATCTGATTGAACACTTTTGAAATCAGAGATGTTAGAAACTCTTTACAGACAAATAATAATGCGTTCTTTTTTGAGGAAGACAGGTTTTATTTTCATTATTTAGACGGTAATCACCTCGGTTGAATACAGTATTTATACTATTAGTGTGTATAAAAACAGAAAAACAGTTTCGACACTTGTTAATTGTTTCGATACTTTTGAGTTTTCTTGGGTGCTTTCTCGGGTTTCTCGACAGGCTAAAAGGCCGAAGCGCTTTTTTCCAAGTATCAATATTTAAATGTATTTTTTGTATTCTTTTTGACGTTCATAAGTGCTTTTTGTAAGCCTAATCTGATTCAATGAATTTTGACTTTGACAAGAGATGTTTATTCTTTTACACTTTACAAGCAAAATCCAAGAACTGCATGCTTACAATCAGTATTATTTTCACAGTACAGTTACTAAATAATCAATAAAAGTATTTATAATGATGGCGCCACTACACCACTTCTAGTTGAATTAATGTATATACTTATAGAGACTATTACATTTCGATACAATTGTAACAAAACATTTTAATACAAGCATAGGGTATTTGACAACTTAGGTTAATATAATGCAGTAATTTCATAAAAATATACGAGAAATTGATACTAACCGGAAGCTTAAAGACATTACGTAAATACATTAGACTTTCAATTATTTATAACAATACCTATATTTCCTTTAAACAGTTATTCATTTTATGACAGGTAGTTGCATAATACGTATCTTAAAATTATAATACAATAACTGAACATCTGTTTCTTTAAATCACTTAATCATATAAGAGAGGTTTAAACGGTTTATAATAAGTATTGTCAGTACTTATTCTTTTATTTTTCTAAACTGTCAATCATAAAGACTTTGCATTGAATAACGTGTCCGCCCCTTCCGTCAATCTTTCATTGAATATTTAATATTGGCTCTTTTACTTGATTTCCGTTACCCTCCCGCCTAAAAATCCTTCAGATCAGAGAAAAGACAATTGTATGAGTAAATCTTGTTACTGATACTATTACCAATACATTTAAAATGAAAGAATTTGTTTGATACAGTGTAAGAGCACATTTTTGTCAATGTCATTAATCTTTACAAAGTTTTTGTTTCAGATAGCAAATCGACCTCCTTTGAGATGTAACTCGAGAAGGTGCAATCAACGCATCACGCAGGTCTTCTACGTGCCATAAAACCAATATTTTTGAATATTCAAAAAACACGGGTGCCATCTGTTGATGTGAGATGCAGCGCGGGGACCCAGCCGTCATTGTGAGACTGCTCCCCCCGCGCGATCCCCTCCCAACACCCATTCGGCTTTCGTTCGTTCAAACTTACGTAGGTCAGTTACCGCCCGACCAGGGGAGCATGGCTGCGTCAAAAGTTTTACCGCGAGTCCGCACTTTATGTTTACATTCGCTTTGAAACGAACTGTGAAACAACATAAACTTTTACCGAAAGACTGTTACGTGTTTAATAACTTTGAATAAGACACTCAGTGATAGTATTAGTGCAAATGAACTGTGTAATTGTGCAAAAATGACGAGAAACTTTTACGAAATGGTTTCGTTAAAAGTTTGGATGTGCTTACTTATGGTGGTCGGTGCGCGCGCACGTTCCGCCCGCCCGCCCCGCCGGCTGTCAGTGGGACTATTCGGACGCAAAGTTGAGTGAATCAAACTTTCTCACGTGCAACATTAAAACCATTGGATCTGCTGACTTCTTGTTTAAAAACATTACCATGCGCAGGCGTACAATATCAACAAGTTGAAATTGACATGCACCGATTTACTTTCTTTGAAAGTTCATTGCATATGAATACCGGCAGTTTCTTAGGACAGCTGCGGAAACTTGAGGACCTGCGCATTGAGTATTGCAAAATACGTTATGTGCCGGCAACTGTCCTATCTCCACTTCGTGATTTAACTAGTTTGACACTGCGCTCATACAACACTGATTGGCCTGCTATGACAATGGAGTTTCACGCTGAAAGTTTCCGTGGTCTGATGGAACTTAGAACATTGGATTTGGGAGACAATAACATTTATATGCTACCATCGGAGGTATTCTGTCCGCTCTTTAGTTTGGAATCTTTGAATCTTACTAACAACAGAATTCAAGATATATCTGAAATTGGGTTTTCCGATTGGGGCAAAGGTCCTATGGCGCCAGGCAAGTCTTGTAATACTGGCCTTAAAATGCTTGACATATCTCACAACAAATATTTTAAGACTACCGGATAACGGACTTTCAAGTCTCAGATCTTTAGAGGTGTTGAATATTCAAAACAACCTAATTAATGAAATAGGCGACAGAGCCTTTGTCGGCTTGAATTCATTAAAAATCTTGAACTTGTCGGGAAATAAGTTAGTAGCTGTCCCTCCGGAACTATTTCAATCGTCGAGAGTTATCAAGGAGATCTCATTAGCGAACAATTCCTTATCTGTGCTAGCACCAGGCTTACTAGAAGGCCTTGATCAACTTGAGAAATTGGATTTATCAAGAACAGCCTTACAAATGACTGGGTAAATAGAGATACGTTCGCTGGACTTGTTCGTTTAGTGATTCTTAACTTATCTCATAATGCATTGACTCGTCTTGATCCCAAGTCATTTCAAGATTTAAACGCTTTACAAGTTTTAAATTTAGATAACAACGCTATTGAAATAATAAGCAATGGTGCTTTTGCTGAACTTAAGAATCTACATCTACTATCTATATCTGACAACAAAAAAAAACTCTAAATGAGCACATATTTTCCAATTTATTTGTTCTTAGTCAACTATATCTGGACAACAACCAAATAACAACAATCCATGAAAGGTGTTTTGAAAATATTACTTATTTACAAGACTTGGGTTTAAATGGCAATAACCTGAACATTGTTCCTGCTGGCATTAAGAAATTGAGATTTTTGAAATCGCTTGATATTGGTAAAAATAATATTGTGAAGATATTAAACACATCTTTTGAAGGTCTGGAAGAACTATACGGCTTACGGCTTGTTGACAACCAGATTATAAGCATACCAAAAGATACTTTTAGTACCTTACCATCGCTTCAAGTTCTTAACTTAGCTTCGAACAAAATAGAAACAATAGAACAGGATGCTTTTATGAGTAACCCAACATTAAAAGCTATCCGTTTGGATGGAAACAAGTTGACTGATATTCGGGAGTATTTAATAAATTAAATACCCTTGGCTGCTTAATATATCTGATAACAAACTTATTTACTTTGACTATAGTTATATGCCGGGAAGTCTTGAATGGTTGGATATACACAACAATAATATTACCAAACTACAAAACGAACAAAATACGCAACAAAATATTCGTATGCTTGATGTAAGCTTTAATGCTTTAGAAGATGTCGATGAAAGGTCGATACCTGATTCAATAGAGATCCTTTTCTTAAATAACAACAAAATTCACACGATTCACCCAGGTACCTTTATACAAAAAAGAAACTTAGAAAAAGTTGTCATGTCGGATAATAAATTGCGGACCATAGAACTGTCTGCGTTTACTTTGCCTCATGTACCGAAACATAGATTGTTGCCAAAATTTTTCATTGGGAATAATCCATTTCTGTGCAACTGTCACATGATTTGGTTGCAAAAGATAAATCTTTGGAACCATATGAGGCAATACCCGCGGTTCATGGATTTGGAAACAGTTATGTGTGAAGTTGTTAGTAACAAATATGGTGGAAAAGCGAATTTGATGGATGTACCCGAAACACAATTCCTTTGTTCATATGAAACTCACTGCTCATCAAGTTGTTTTTGTTGTGATTTCGAAGCATGCGACTGCAAAATGACATGTCCCGAAGGTTGTTCGTGTTTCCATGATAGTAATTGGAACTCTAATGTTATTGATTGTTCTAAGGTTGGATATACAGAAATACCAGAGAAAATCCCAATGGATGCAACCGAATTATACCTTGATGGCAATGACTTTGGTTCATTGAGTAGCCATTTATTCATTGGAAAAAAGAAACTACACAAGCTCTACCTTAATAACAGCAATATTGTTACAATTGACAACGACACATTAAACGGACTCCACTCCTTAAATGTTCTCCACCTAGAAAATAATCATTTGAGCGAGCTATCAGGAGGCGAGTTCTCACAACTCAAGCACTTAAGGGAGTTATACATAAATGATAACCTTTTGACAAGTGTTGCTAACAAGACTTTTGAGAACCTATCAGCTTTGAGAGTTGCGCATTTACAAGGTAATAAAGTACCCGACCTTGATAAGAAGTTGGCGCATCTGATGCATTTAGAAAATGTCAACGTTCGCGGAAACCTGTTCTCTTGTAACTGTGATAATGTCTTATTATTGCAAAACTGGTTCAAGAAAAACTATGAAGATCCTTCGGAAATGTACTGTTTGGATGACAACGGACAATCTTCTAATTTAACTGTGTTTGATGTTGTTGATAAGTGTCACGATGCCAGTGTACCAGACAATACTATACCAGAAAACCAGCCATTTCAATACGATGAAGTAAGCACCATAAAATTGAACTTTGTTCCACTTTTAGCTGTTTTTTAATAAGTGTAATTTTAATTTTGTTGTTTGGTGCCTTAGCGTTTTCATTTAGACAAAACGTCCGCTTATGGGCACACTCAAAATACGGTGTAAGATTGTTTAAAAGTGCTTCTATTCAAGAGAGTGAGTTGGATAGGGATAGGTTGTATGATGGATATGCTGTGTACAGTTTGTTAGATGATGACTTTGTGTCTAAAGTTGTAGCCCCTGAAATGGAACACTCAGGTTACACAATGTGTTTTCATTACAGGGACATGCAACATGCACCTGATAATTATTTAGCCGATCAAATTACTAATGCTGCAGAGTCTTCTAAAAGAATTCTATTATTTGTATCTTTTAACTTTTTACAAAACGAGTGGTCCAAAATTTCATTTAAAACTGCTATTAAACATGTAATAACATCTATTCATCCTTCCATCAGAAGGCACAGGGTTATTTTTATATTGACCACTGATATAAGCGCACTTAATTTAGATTTAGATTTCCAAAATTATCTTAAAACTTGCAACGTTCTTTTATGGGGCGAAAAGAAATTCTGGGAAAAAATAAGGTTTGGAATGCCTGACATTTCTAATTTGCAATGGAATAAAGATACAATGAACTACAGCCACGGTGTATGCCCAAACGCACGCCGGCATCCTTCTAGATATACAGCCTCGCCTACTGCGCCCGAGCATTGGTATAAATATGATGCTATTCCACCACAAACACCAACAAATAATGTGGCAATTAATATTGAAGATGACACGTCAATGCTAACAAATACCACACTGACGAGTCAAATCAAGATTGTGAGAACTTGCACCACAGTTATATTTCAATTGACACTCAAAATTACGAACAGCCTTATGGTGGCCGCCCTAGGCCTCCAAATACCTTACGTAAGCACCCACGGACAACAGTCCCCGTCTATGTTAGATGAACAAGGTTACTTGCAACCTCGTTCATCTGTACATGAATGCTTGCCACAAACCCATTCAGGCGTACATAGATGATAAGGTGGGTCAAATGTATTTTTATCTCGTTAAAGATATTTTTAATGGATCTTGACATTCCAGACACATGTGTAGGCTGCTTTTTATGTTCGCCATGCCTTATTAAAAAGTGATAATTTAAGAAAGTTGTTAGTTAAGATAATTTTGGCCAAAATTTTTAATGACTAACATGTTCCCTATAGATAAATGAATGTGTCATGTATATTATAAAGACTGTATCTATTGTTATAATTGTACTTTAAACGTATCGATGTAGGATGAAGCCTTATAAATCATTATGTAAAGCATGTATAGCAATTTATTATAAAAACAACCAAGAATTACGATTTATTGCTGTCCATTAAGACTGACATACTATGTACTAAAGTTATTAAGAGTTATTGCCAGTATCAAGATTGAATGTAAACTTATATAAGTATTTTCGTATAGTATATTATCTCATTGTTACCAAATATTTTGTAGATATTACGAAATGGACTATTAGCGTATTAGCTAAAATAGGTATATCTGTATAGTTTTACTAGTCATTAGTTAGGAATTGAATAATGTTGAATGTTTGTAGATATTTGGTTACATTGTGTGATGTTACAACATAATATTGTAAAATATAATTATTACAACATTAACTGTGTAACCGACTGTATGTATGTAAATGTTATTATTAATTAATTGTCGACTGTTAAACATACTAAATTAAAATAAAATATTATTCTGAATTTATATTTTTGTTCATATTAAATATTCCTATGTCAGGTTCCCATTTAGAAAAAAAAATGAAATATTAAGCATCTTTACAGAAACATTAAAAGTAGCAAACATTTTCAAATATAACTTCATTTTTTTATATTTTTACACAATGATTTTTTAAATCTTATACGAATATAGCAGTAGTCCTAAAAGTCATTAATACCCGCAGACTCTGTGGTTTCAAAGAGCGAGGATGTTGTACTAAAGCTTTTGGTTTGCCGACAAAGATAAAAAAACTGAGGTTCATTGTGTAGAAACTGAATATCGTTCCGTAACAGTTAGCTCTGTTGTTTCCAGATCAACGTTTATTGAGAAATGAGAATCCTCACGTTCCAAAAAAAGGCCAGAAATAATTTTGGTTGCCGACAATCATCGCAAGCCGTAATGATGGCCCTACCTCAGGTAGAAAACGCACCCAAGCCATATTTCAAACGTCATGGTAACACTATGGTAGCCATAAAAGAGATTTACAATGCATTCTATATTCGAGGCTTAGATGTGTATTTGTGACCTTCTGTCGGACACGGTCCGAAGGGTATTTATTGATTATTTTTTGTAATAAGTTTCCAAAGTGCGAGCCTTGACACTGGCAACATATGGTGCGACATGCGTCAAAGACCGCTGACCGACTGCTTTAATTTTTTGTACAAGTCCATTCTACTGTCACATTCATGCAACTGACACTGTTTGTATTTAATTAGCTTAAGTCCCATCTAGTGGTATTTAATATGACAATCTTTATTTATTAGATCAGTTCTTGAATGTTATTTATTAAATCACGTAGTTTAATAATTTAATATTATACAAAATATCACAATGAACTTGAAAAATTTAGTATAAAATACATATAATCATTTCAACTTTTTTATCAAAATCAAAACTATTAGTTAAAAATGACAAGGTTTCCCATGTAGTTTCGTAGGTATGTATTTGTTTAATTTTATACAAATCCTATTATTTGGTAAATTACGATGAATCTCATCCAAGCTATCTATTGGTTTTTAGGAATGGTTTAAAATAAGTCCTATTATAAAATTAATATAAATACTCTACTTTCATTAACTAAGTTATTATTACTTTACACTTGACAATTGTTTGAGTAAACTTCAACGGTTCAGTACGTTATATACTAAGGCGAAATCCACACTAGCAGGGACAAGCACATGGGCCTCAAATGAGGCATGTAAGAAACAGCTGAGTATATCAATATAGACACGACATGCCCCAACTGGTCGACCACAGCGAGATTAATTGAGTGAAAGCGTTTAATAGGCATCCGATGTTGAAACCAAAATTCGACTTCGGTAAGTAATTGTTGACCACAATTTTATTGGTGAGCTTAACATGAAGGAATTTATCTATTTAACATTTAATTTTATTGAGCAATCGCTAACAGCTTTGTTAAGTTTCTTATAGTATGCTTAAAAACAATCAATTTGCCACATGCACGTTTAAGGTTTAAGGTTTATCGTATATGTAAATTTATAACTAACTTAAATCATTCTTACAATTTAATAAAAATGATGTTTTAATTTCATTCCCCACATAGTTATGTCACAGGGCTTTCCCTGTTATCTGCATGTTACAGGCTTATGATGAGGAAATTATTTTAATCACATGATTTTTAAACTACAAAGTCCAACTCTGACTTAGGTCTCACTTTACGTTTTGACCGTTTTCAGCCAAACTGGTCCACTTACGGGGCCTCAGTGTGAGTTGGGGGTTGGCCGGAACTATGTTTACTTTGTGGTCGGTGAGTTTCGATTGAATTCCGAATGCACTACTGTAGAGTATCGTAAGGAGGGAAAGGAAATGCCCTAAGTCAAGCAGTAGACTATCTTGGAACATTATGGTGAGGTAATCATCATCATCATCAGCTCATTTAAAGTCCCCACCGAAAGGCAAGAGCCTACCCATAATAAAGCCTTCCACGCGGCCCCAGTGATGATTGGCCGATTTCACGCACAACTTTTGAATCTCTTCGCAGGCGTACGCTGGTTTCCTCACGATATTTTCTTGCACCGTAAGAACGTTGGATAACGATCATTTGATTTCTAAAATTCGAAAACACATAGGTACGTGGCGGGATTCGAATCTGCGCCCTCCCAATCGCAAGACAACAATTCACACCATTAATCCACCGACGCTCGCTGGTATCTTTTGCTGAGTATCAATGAAAATTATTGTTCATGGCCACCAATGTTTGTATTACATTTGCATCGAATCCGGATTCTAATGTGTAGTAGATGACTTTGCATAAGATTAGACTACATGTGTTGTCAAAACTATATATTTTTTATTTTATAGAAAAGTCTCTTGTTTACTTGTAGGTAATACATAATATATAATAAATAAAATTATTTTTGGTTCAGATTTAAAGTATGTATGACAATGAATTCATCACCTTGTAGTGGAAACCCAAACAAAGCATTAATAAAGTTCTATTTTGCTTATCACTAATATCTATAATTGAAGTGGCAGTGGGCTGGTCACGTATGTCGTAGAACCGATGGCCGTTGGAGCAGACGAGTTCTGGATGGAGACGCGTCTTGGCAAGCGTAGCGTAGGACGCCCTCCGCGCCGATGGACCGACGACTTGCGGAAGGTCGCTGGTGGGAGCGATGAGAAAAGCGGAGGACCGGGATATCTGGCACAAAATGGGGGAGGCCTATGTCCAGCAGTGGACTGCGATAGGTTGAATAGAGAGAATATCTATAATTAAAGACTATATAGGAAGTATATTGCAATTCTGCAAACGATACATACCACCACATTGAATCTAGTCCGCAGAATAGCTTACACGTAAAACGGATATATCATAGAGATCCATTTTATCCTTACAAGCTTTATCTCCAAATGTCCGAAACATTCTGGTTTAAAGATACTGCTATAATATCAGAGGATATCGGTCCTATCTCTGGATTTCACGTTAGACGCACCATTAGCTCACCGATCATGCCAAACGTGTCCCTAGCGTAGATAAGAAATGACCAGATATAAAAACGTAAGTCGGGTTTATACGTAATTTTCTTATTACAAAGCTTGAGCTTTTGGCTTTGTCAATGTTGGTCGTAAAAATTTAATAGAATTATTACAGTGCAGCCTAGGTTAATACTGAGTAACTATGAAGTAGGTTTATTATTAAGTCATTTAGGTGACCACCGCTGTGCATGATATTGTCTAGTCTTGTACTTTAGTCTGGGAATTTACTGAACTTCTAACAAGTGTCATCCGGATAGTGTTGTCGGTTGATTATAAGGTAATATCGACTTTCATTTGTTTTATTCAATTCTGCATCTGGTCATTGCAGACATATTCTTGCCATAAGTAAGCGTTTGATTCATACTATACCATAATAAATAATATGACGCACTGACGAGGATTGTCAGTAATGAGAGATTCGATGTGGAAGTCACGTGTATAGTTAATCCATAATCAAGCTAAGCCTAAATTGCTAAGCTGGCTGGAGTTTGAAGAACTGATGGCCTATGATACTAAAACAATGCTAGTATAAGTGTGGTCTTAACATTGATTTGTCGATTAGCTGATGTCAAAGTTTTAATTAATTGTCATTACTGATGTCAAAAGTAATGTCATGTCAATTCGATCCCGTATTCAATCATGATTTGAAGTGCCCAGTATCGAAAACACGATAGAGGCAAATAAATTACAAATATTACGAATACGAGTAAGCATGATTAAAAGAACTCCAAGTGAATTTAATTTCACTATCTACAAATGTATAAACGAACTATTCTAGCATGTATCAATTCGGACATATAAAATCTTTACTAAAAATCAAATCGAACAATTTCGAGCACCATTTTTGCTGCACAAACACAACCCAACAAAAGCAGTGACTAATCCAAGTTCTCAGGTCAAATCAAATCAGATAGATTTGTATGTCCACGATGCGTTTGATCGACGTCAGACTAGAACCGTGAAAGATTTTTCTGTTTGAACATAACGAATTCTTCGTTCGGCGCATCGTCCCGCCCACCCGCTGGCCAACATGACTTTCACACTTTAATTGGTACAAGTAGGTTCAACGGTCACTCCTCTCACTCAAGCCTCGACCGGAGCGTTTCGGTCGAATTGGATCGTGAACAACGGCGAGATATTTATCGTGATTTCTGCCAATTCCAATGCATCGCTTCGTTGTTACGGATGGGTAATAGGCATGAACACTGAAATGGAAGTAACCAAATGTTCAAAGACAAATAAGAGATTGGATCGATGATTGGCGTAACACTTTGCTTTTGAACCAGTAATTACTCGTGGGATAGATGTTGGTCTTGGATGAAACGTTTAATATTAAATTATAAACTTAGATTTACTAATGGAACAATTTAACTTTGTTTAAATGATATACAATTCATGTAATGTTTCTGGAAATTAGAAGAATTTTTTTAACAGTGCTTCGTTTTGTATTGCGTTATCTGGTCGCAAATCCTCGAACAGTATACTTTGTTGTCAATTATATTGTAACATTACTTGCTAAATGACTTCCTTGCATTATGAATCTTTTTTTAAAATTAATATTTTTTAATATTTAGTAACTTCTTAGTGATTATATTTTATAAATAAGTAACTATTGAGTACATAAAAAAACTTTAACTAAAATATAATTACACCCTGAACACTTAAAAATAAGTAATTAAACTAAAAATAAAATTAAAAGAAGTCCCTTTCGGCAAGTTCCGAAAATACTGCAGCTTACCCCTTTGATTGCCAACTGATTCTTTGTCCAAGGTAGCTGCCAGATCTTCGGTCACCTGTGACGTCGACTAACCTTTTGGAAATTCTTTGAAAAGCCTCAAAGCACTAGGACCCCACGGACCAAGGGTCTCGACACCGAACGAACAAAATCATATTCGGAGCCCAGACCCCTGTATTTGCATGCTTTGGCTTTTTCAGCCGCTTCACAAGCCGCACCAGCTCTGTTGTTTGTTCCATGTAGATGGGAAGGGGCCAGCGTGTCTGCACAAGTTGCATCCCATACTAGCACCCGGCCCATCCTCCATGGAATCAAACTCATGCCATCCGGCCTCTTGCCATCGTCTCTTGCAATACCAGTCGGCTCAAGTAGACTTGGCACGTTGACGGTGGCAAGAGACGACGTATGACATCGTTAAGTGCGGCATGTCTCGAGAAGCGACCTGCATTTTTTGGCAAGACAGACCGTGATGTCCAGCTGGTCGACATCACTGCCGCAGGGACATATATGTGGAGCGCAGACCGGAACCCCCAGCGAACAGGTTGCGATTCGCAGCGTGTCAGGCTCAAGAAAAGTTACTGTTTTTGACGAAGGGTGCGCGTGAAGCCAGTAGCCTCAGGCTTCATGAGCACCCAAGGCCAAAAGCCTGGCACGCGCCGAACCCGTACTACAGCTTAAAAGATTTTCATAACTTAATTTGCAGATAATGCTGTCCCAGCTCCGCTGTGAGTTTGGTGAATCTGGAATTTTGGCCTGGGCATGCAATTATGAAAGCGTTTCTAGCTTCATCCATGCCAGCAATCACAAAGTTTGAAGGCGATGCCCTTAAAATTTTACTTATGAGACTAGCTGAACTGTGGACAGAAGAAAGAAAAGCTGGTAAAGCGATACTGGAAATTTTGCGAATCCCTAAACCACCAAAACGGATGGGTAGGGATGCTTGGGTCCAAGATTGCTCGTTTAGCTGCATATTAAGAATCGATTCTAAGCTCATTTTGATAAGATCGTCTATTTGTGTCGAAAGAACTGGGTGTTTCCAAAAGGAGCAGCAACGTAGCACATAGGAAAATTTCGGAACAAAAAGACAGAATTTTAAGATGCTAAGTGCATAATGTGGACTTATTTCAAGGAGACGGTCAGCAGAATTTTGAAATTTAGAAATTGAATTGTTAAAGTATTCAGAAATAGATTCATCAAAAATTGGAGAACCTAATAGGTAAAGCGAATTTCTGTTTACTATTTTAGTATTTGGAGCAATACAAATATTTTGTTGAATGTTAAATTTTGTTGAACATCATTTAAATTTAAGTTCAAGTTATTTATGAACAGTTCGCATTTGCTGAAATTGAGCTGAGAGAAACCAATGGCTTCAAATTTATTTTTGATTAATAAAAGGTCCGAAAACACTGTATCTATATCACCTCCCAGGATTCCGTCATCCAAATACCAAACGTTGAATTTTGAATTTAAATTTTTGATTATCGGAATTATAACCAAACTAAAAATTGCGGGCCCAAGGGGATCACCCTGTTGATAACCTACTTCCGAAAATAATACATTGGAACGATATAATAATTTTGTTTGGTCAGCGTAACTGAGAAGGAGACAATTGTAAATTTCCGAAATATGATTTTTTATTTCAGTCAAGAGGGTACCCCTTTTTACCGAATTGAAGGCTTTTTGACATCAATTTTGAGCAACACATCAGGCTGTCCGTAAGTCAGGAAAGAGCGTAAGGCATGGACGGCTGCCTCACAGCTTCCTTTTATACCAAATCCTAACTGTACGGGTTCAAATTCAGAAATTAGTTTTGGTAAAATATATCGAACAGCAATTTTGGAAGCCAGACGTCGTAATGTAGATCCTACAGCAATAGGTCTCACCCATCCTTCCTTTTTGGTAAGGTGAATGAGTTTCGCGCCGAAAAGAATAGGAACAATTTCTGGATTGACATTACCTGAATACATAAAGTTGATTAATTGACATTACCTGAATACATAAAGTTGATTAATTTTGTGATCGAATTTATAAGTTGATCGCCTGCATCACCCACAGAATGTGATGTAAGGTCTTTTAAATGTTGGGGTGAGATTCCAAAAGCACAACATTTAGAACATTAAACTACATTAGTTACATTCAGTAATTAATGTAGTTTAATTAGTAATGCCTACTTCCTGTTCAGTTAACAGCAAGAATTAACAGTATTACCTCGATAGTTACCGGTATGTAATAATTAATCAATTCAGCTCATCATACATCCCCACCGAGAGGCACTTTCCTACCTGTAAAATGGGTATAGGCCTTAGTCGTCCACGCGGGCTCAGTGCGTATTGGCAGACTACACGCACAATCTTTAATTCTATT
>PQWD01008588.1:0-43196 GCA_019425675.1 Leucinodes orbonalis
GAACTTGCAAAGAAAACGACTCCAGCTCTGGTTCTGTAGCCACATCATATGTAAACTCATCTTCGAATATTGGGAATAGACTTGAGGACTCTATGGCCGTGTATACAACTGATTGCGCAGAAATCGAAACAATCATTCTTAATCTTAAATCTCATTGCGCAGTGGGCTGGATGGGATCTCTTCCTCACTTATCAAGGCCGCCAAACACGTTTTAGTCCACTACTATGCCACGTCTTTAATTTGTGCATCACATCCGGCTGTGTACCCAAGGTCCTAAAGAAGGCTATAGTACATCCTATTTATAAGTCCGGCGATAAATCAAACATTAATAACTATAGGCCTATTTCGGTTCTTACTACTTTCTCAAAGATATTTGAAAAATTTTAAATAAGAGATTGTTAAATTTTTTAAACTCTAAAGACATCTTATCGTCGAACCAGTATGGCTTTAGATCGGGAATAAAAACTGAAGATGCCGTTATAGGCTTACAGGTACCATTTCATCTATCATCAACCAGAACCAAAAGGCCCTCGGTATTTTTCTTGACCTGTCAAAAGCCTTTGACACTGTTTCGGCTCCCATCCTCCTAAATAAGCTGGAACGAATTGGCATTAGAGGCCTGGCCTTACAAATATTTGACAGCTACCTTAAAGATCGATATCAATGTGTTAAAATAGGTGATCTTTCGAGTGAGGATGAGTCCATCCTTTTAGGCGTGCCCCAGGGCAGTGTGCTTGGACCTACCCTCTTTTTGATTTATTTGAATGAGCTCTGCAATATTAAAATCCCTAACACAGATATCGTAACATACGCAGATGATACGGCACTAATCATACGTGGCAATGATTGGTTAGAAACACGCAAAAATGCAGAGGAAGCCTTAAAAATAGTTATGCATTGGCTCATACAAAATAAATTATCGCTCAATCTTAAAAAAACCAAATTTGTAACCTTTTCTCCTAGTATGAAATCTCAGCCTCCAAAAACTTTTGCGATAACCGTTCATAAATGTCAACCAAGCAAGATATGTGATAGTTCATGTATCCAAATCAGTCATGCGGCATCCGTAAGATATCTTGGTGTTATTATTGATTGTTGCTTAAACTGGAGAGAACAAATAAATTCGGTTACAGCGCGCACGAGAAAACTGATTTACCTTTTAAAAAATTGAGATGTAGCGCCGATCCTAAAACTCTAAAAATTGTTTACTTCGCATTAGCTCAATCAGTCATCTCATATTGCATTGTGGTTTGGGGAGGTGCGGCTAAAACGCATCTTCTCCGACTGGAAAGAGCCCAACGCGCAGTATTAAAAGTTATGCTCCATAAACCTTTGCTTTTCCCGACTAGAGAGCTATACGATACTTGCGCAGTCCTCTCTGTAAGAAAACTATATGTTTTGCATGTTGTCCTCAGAACATCTTCATATTTCTTATAACCCAAATACAAATAAAAATAAACGCAGGTGTGACAAAGTTTGCAATATTTTACGCAGCCGTTTAAATATGATTCGAAGACAGTTTGACTTCGCATGTGGTGCCCTTTATAATGCGATAAATAAAATCCTTAACATTTACCCATTAACGCACAGAGAATGTAAAGCCAGTGTTCTCAAATGGATTCAGTATTTGTCCTACGAAGATACTGAAGGAATGCTAAATTGTTGAATAAATAAAAATAAAAAATATTTGTGCATTACCTTAACTTACGCACTCACTCACACACACACACACACACACACACACACACGTCCACGCACACACATACAAACACACACACACACACACACACACACACACACGCGCCCGCATATACGCTCACGCAACATAACACACAGTTTGTAGTTCCGAGTACCGACGCCTCTTCTGTCTGGAGAAGAGCGTTAACAGCTGTGACACAGTCCTGTGACTAATGCAGTTGTTTCCGTTCAATGAAATTGTAATTTTAATGTGGTGCTTAATAAAGAATTTATTATTATTTATTATTATTATAATACACAACCTAATCTTACCTCCACAAATTCTAGATATCAGTTAATATGTACGACTTCACCGTTTTGCTACCCTCGTGGAGTGATGCGAATATTTAGTTTCTTATTTAAAGTAAGTAACGAAACAGCTATGTCACACATATTTACTGATATGAAGAATTGTGTTGAAGATAGTACCTATCGCAGAATAGGCCGTGTAGATTCAGAAGCTTGCTCTACAAGAGATCTGATATCTTTTAAGCGCAAATCTTATGTCGTCTTGGCAACATTTCTATGAAATGTTTTGGTGGATTTCAGTTCTTTTTGTAATTTGTTAGGCAGTATTTTGATCATTAGACAAGAATACAGGACTTCTCTTTGTTGTCACGGTTCAGGGATGAACGTCAACTATAAAGGATCACTGTCACTCTATACTCGAGGGTTGGTGACCGAATGACCAGCGATTCCGATTATTGATAAGATCAAAGTATACTGTTTGATCAATCTGAAATGTGAAATCTCGATTTAAAAATTTGAAAAGTCATTGGTACATGGCAGGATTTGATCCTGCACCCTCCAGATCCGAAGGCAACAGTCCAAACCAATGAGCCACCGACGCTCATGAAATTACATAATCCGACTGTTATTAAATCGACCATGACACTAGGACAAAGAGTTAAACAATTTAGGGAGTGAAGAAGTGCGGCGGTGATAGCGTAAGCAATGTTCCGCGCGCACCTCCCGCTTAGGCCTGTATATCCGGAAGGTTGAGTCAGGCTATGGAAGGGATAGTGTTATTAAATCGACCGTTTATAATATAATAATAATAATACCCACTTATATAAGTCCAGAAGACTAAGACTACAAAGAAATATAATAATAATAAGCATTTATTTCAGATAACAAATTGATCCGTCGAGCGTCGGTGGCTCAGTGGTGTGGACTGTCGCCTTCCTACCGGGAGGGCTGAGGTTCAAATCCCGACACGTACCAATGTATTTTTGAATTTTCGAAAATATATGTACATTATCCGACGCTCTTACGGTGAAGGAAAAATATCGTGAGGAGTAGGCTCGTGCCCCTCGGTGGGGACATTTAATGAGCTGATGATGATGAACAAATTGATCCATTGATTAGTAGTTTTAGTAGGCACAGAATTATAATATTAATATTATTGTTAGTACAAAACACACACAACAAAATAACATACATAACATTTCATCTCTGCATCTGCCGATCACATACATCACTCAGTGTCAGTAAACGCACGAAATGTTTTGATATAAGGAAAGTCGTAGGTTTCCGTTATATTCTTAAGGATACTGTCGGGGCTCCCCCACAGTCTGTCTAACAACGACAACGTTTAACCGGAAGGTTGAGTCAGGTCATGGGAAGTTGGTAGGATAGTGTTATTAAATCGTAGGCAAATATATACCCTCCTAATCTATCCAGCGTGAGCCTCTATGCACGAAATACTCTGTTTCTTTTACGATCCAATAAAGTGCTGTACTAATCTATAGAGTTCCGTAGAAAATTGTAACGACAGGATGCTTGGCGAATAAAATCGGACCGGATACAAGAGTCGTTGTATAGACAAATTTATGCAGTTGTAAACGGTGATTTATTCCTGAGGAGGCGACGTGTGAATCATTGGGGACACACGGTCGTGGCAGAAGGTGAACTTAATAAACCCTGAGTCTATTAAGTATGGTAGGAGTATTCAATTTGGGAAAGCCATGCTTCTGCATACATAAGTTTAAAGATATACTTTAAAGTATTCTTCTAAAAAAAATATTTAATCATGTAAACAACTATGTAGTCGATAACACTATTTGGTATTAGTTTGCTCGCATTGTGTTCCATGTAAAAGTTACGTAAATAAGATGATTACGTATGTATTACTTAATGAATTAGACAAATGAAAGCTGGGTAAAAATAATTATAAATTTGAATTATATATCTTTGCTCTGATTGTTTGATAACAGGTGTAAATATATCTTTATATTTTGTAAAAAAGATGATCATCATCAGCTCATCATTAGCTCATTTGACGTTTCCACCTAGAGGCACGAGCCTACCCATATATAGGCCGTATATGGGGTGTATAGGTCTAAAACGTTTAGAATTTCGAAAAGAGATAAGGACGAGGCGGTATTTGCACCGGCGCCCTCCAGATCGGAAGGCAATTATCCACACGAATGAGTCACCGATGCTAGCTAAATAAATATACTTGTGTTTTATCTCCGATTTCTAAGTATTATTTACAACGTGTTCACCATTGATTTAAATATACTATACCCTTATCTTTGCTCGTTACTTAGTTTTTGTCCGTGTGTCCCTAACCGATTTCAATGTCTAATAGCGTGTTGCGTTCTCTTTATGTTAAACAATTTATGATTGATAAAATTACATCAAAGAAACAGTAATTTATGGGATTCGATCGTAAATATCGTCGTTAATATATTTAATTACAGCCTAAAACGTCCACTGCTGAGCGAAGGCCTCCCCTAATGATGTCCACGCGGACCGATCCCTAGCAGTTGACATCCATCCCACTACCCGCCACCTTAACCATCAGTCCATCTGGTTGGGGTTCGGCCAACGCTTCGTTTTCCGTTACGCGGATGCCATCGAGTGATGTCCGCGAACTAAAAATCAAAGCCTTCAATTTGGTAAAATTATTATGATGTAATTATGATACTAAAAAGATTTTAAATTAAATCATAGAAGTAGGAAACCTTGTTATAATTGTTCAAACAAATGCTCCGTAAGATAAATGCTATATACCATTATGTACCATGTCCTCCATTATTCGCATTATACCTATTTCTCATACGTCCCAAGACTTTCGTACAGAGCATTTCCATTCTGATAACATACTAGGTCAATTAACAGAACACGAAAATTCAAACTCCAATAAAATCCAAAATATCTCCTAACCAAACCATTTCACGGAATAACGTATTAAACACAGTAATATCATTAGCAAATGATTCACTTCTTTGAAGAGCCCGTCTGTCGGTTTCACAAATCCCCGGAGATATTCATGATTTACGACGTATTTGGCACCTCGCGTCGAATTGAATAAATACTAAACGGATGTTTGCAGAAAGCTCACGCCTAGAGCTTATACCGTCGGCAGAAAGGTCATTGGAAGCTAATTCGGATGCTATTTTTTTCGGATAATCCGAGTATTTTTAGGATTCACGTTTCCGTTCTATCTTGAATTGGACTAATCTGATGCTATGCCTAAATTTTTTATTTATTTATTTTGTAAGAAAACCAACTGCATATTTAAAAATAACTTCAAATAATAGTAATAGTTAATAGAAGGCTCGTGCCCCTCCGTGGGGACGTTTAATGAGCTGATGATGATGATGATAGTAGGACCAGGGAGCGTACTGTGGTACGCTCGATGGTACGATTTCCCAATACAGGAGATGGGGCAAGCCGCGTTTAAAGTGCGACAAATGTAAGCTCAACGAGCATACACTGGCTGCCAGTTTACGCTTGTGAGACGAGTCAAGACGCACGAATATTAGAAGAAATTACCGTTTTTTTCCAAAATGCCATCCTGTGCAATTGTAACATGCCAATGCCATCGCAATGAATCAGTAAATTTACCAAGAAATATAATAACTTTTCACAGGTAAGAACCGAAAAGAAATTGCGACACTGGGACTGCCTATAAACTTGGCGGCTTGTCCAGTCTAATTGTATAATCGGATATCTGTGGGGCGTACCATCTCTTAAAACAGCCATATTCATTTAATGAGCATGTTGCTTTCAATAGTTCCTCATAATATTAGGACAGGTTCCTAAACTTAACCCTGTCAGGGTATTGCAACATTTGTTATTTAAAACTTCGCCTTTTCTAGTACAAAAATGCTGATGTACATATTATTGTAGCAAGTCTGTTTTAAGAGATGCCGATAAGTTCCAAGTAGGTTAAAAATACGCTTAAGTTAACAAAACCTAATTACTGCACACATTAGCCATCAGTTTTAATAACCTGTCACTAATATCTTACTCATTTACAGTAAATACAGTCAAAGACGTTTAATTATGCTGCAGCTTTTTGAGAATAAGAAAAAATACTATGTCGTTATGTATTCAGAGCGCGTCTGGCACCAAGCAAGTCATTGTGGTCGACAGGTGACACTTAATACTGCCACAGGCGTTGATATCCGTTGTAGTGTTGGTACAGGTACATGCAAGCAAGTTAATGTAACTTGGAGAGATCTTTAAAGATAATTGCTACACATAAAAATAATAATGTAGTGTCGGTGGCTCATTGGGGTGGACTGTTGCTTTCCGATCTGGAGGGGAAGTTTCAAACCTTGCAACGTTTTGGCAAGATTACCTACCCTACCCGCAAAGGGTTTCTAGGCCATAGTCATCCACGCGGACAGGGCCCACGGGTTGAACGACTTCACGCACAACTTTGAAATCTCCTCATTGGCGTGCGCAGGTTTCCTCACGATGTTTTCCTTCACCGTAAGAGCGTCGGGTAAACGTGCATATAGTTTCGAAAATACATTGCTTCGTGCAGCAACGCGAGTAAATAAACACACTGGCATATTTGGTAATTCACCATAAAAAATCCGTTGAATAAAGTTCTAGATTTTATTACCACGTCATTACCGTCAAAGTGTATTAAACTCGTATTGTCATGCACAAAATGGAGCCAACGAATTCAAATCGTTCATTAAATTCTTCCACATGGTCGGCGTTGGATTCATTTGCATCTAAATGGTGCTCGGGTGATTTAATTTTTTAACATTAAACAATAACAATGGGCTATCCCTTTTTATGTTTAAGTGTACAGGACGGTCAGGATGCTAATCGGATGGTAAGTGATACGCCTGACCATGACAGAGTAGCATTGATTGAGACCAACAACTGATAGATTGTTATTATTCTCCATCAATGCCGCACTGCACCCGACACACGAGGCAACAGATGTTAGGTATCTTATACCCATTCTGGAGGTTTGGATTCGACATGAGATATCCTGGTGACAGATCAGATAAGTTAGATTTTGTTTTAAAAAAAACTAAACCTGATGATTGGTTTTTAAAGTTCGTCTATATCGATTTTATTATGTACCTTAGTCTGTTTTTTTAAAATTATATCTGATAAAATTGAATTAAGTAGCTTCATTTTTAATTGCATTATTTACTATTCTTTAGTTGTAAGTCATAAAACCATCATCATCATAATTACATTTTATTATGACCACTGGTGAACAAAGGCCTCACCTAATAATTTCCATGGCCGATCCCTAGCAGTCGACATCAATCTGCTACCCGCCATCTAAACCAGGTCATCCGTCCATAAAATGCACATAAAGAAATAACAATAAAAAGGAATCAAATGAAGATTGGTGAAATTACGGCAACAATGCATAGCGTTCACTAAATATTCAAATTAAAAATGGATAAACATCTTTTTATTGAGTTTTCTTAATTCATGTCTGCATAAATAGCTTTACAAATAATATTAAAATCAAATTCTAAACCTATTTCGATACTTCATGAGATCGCCTTGTCAATATCATAATAATTAATTCTTTTTTCAGCAGTCTGTGACCAGATTATCCATTCAAGACAGTCCTAAAATATGTTCAGAGATATAAAACTATCAGATAGTGACTTCACAATTGAATTACTGATAGCTCTGGTGATCTATAAAATTAACAACATAAATCTTATAATTTTATTGCCTTAACCACCCATTTAAATCCTGATACAAACGTACTCTAACGTCTAACCCTTCATTATTTGTACGTAATTTGTTAACGTAACAGCAATTTGAGTCTGCGCATAATGACGGCTCTCGGGTCTTTTGTTTATTTAAATCCGGCCTCATTGGCGTGCGCAGGTTTCCTCACGATGTTTTCCTTCACCGTAAGAGTGTCGGGTAAATGTGCATATAGTTTCGAAAATACATTGCTTCGTGGCTGTATTTGAACCTACACCCTCCAGATTGGAAGGCAACAGTATCAGCCAATCGAATGCAGCAATGCCAGTAAATAAACACACTGGCATATTTGGTAATTCACCATAAAAAGTCCATTGAATAAATTTCTATTTAAATAGTTAAGTTAAATGTGTATGATAACAAAGAAACACTGAGTGCAATTTGTACAATGTAAAGAAGACGTAAAACTTGTCGTGACATATCGCCACGTCGTGATACACCAATAAAACGGTGCTCTTTTTAAAACTATGTTTGCACAAATATCCCGCATCAAATGAATCATGTATCGACATGCGCATGATCACGAACACCGCAATTAATATTCAAAGCACGACCGGCATTATAACAATATATCAACAGTCGCAAATTATCGCATTAATTCATCGGCAACAAGTTTGCTGCCAGTAATGTGATTTCATGGTTGACGTACCTGCGGTTATGCTGTTTGATATATGATATATAGCTGCTATTACCATAGACTCTGTTATTGTAGAACTGACCGTCTAATAGTCGAAACAAACAAACATTTAAGCAAAAAAACTTTATTGAAATAAATCTGATACAGATAATTTTGTATCGTCAATTGTTATTATTATATTTTAGGACTAGAAGAGAGATTAAGACATTTAAAAATATTTTGGACTTACAGGCGTAAATTTAATTTGTTTTATTTTTGTTATCTGCTAGATTGTTAGAGTAAATGTTTTGTACTTAAACCATTAAAAAATACACGACAGAATAGCAGGGGTTCTAAATCCAATCCAACTCTTAGTGAAATTACCGGGTATAAGAGACATCTGTTGTCTCGGGTGAACGGCGCGGTTTGCAAATGATTAAGAAAAAAATAACTGTTTATCAGTTGTTGGTCTCCTTTATTGCCGTTTTGTCATGACCAGGCGTATCACTAACCATCAAGTGCACGTCCTGACTGCTCTGTTCACTTCGTAACAAAAAAAAACAATGTTTGATTCATAGACCGTTTTGTCTATGAATTATTTTTTTCATTATATTCTGATCAATTGTATTTTTTTTTTAATTTTGATAGATTTAATTTTAATATCTGTATTTCATCTTGGTTATTTATATTGTATTGTTAATGATTTGAATGAAAAATTTTTTTTTATTATTTTTTAAATATTATCTATAGAACAACACAATTGAAGTGACATAAAGTACTTTACATACTCTTTGACATAAAGTGTTAATGTTGGATCAAAAAGTCATGTCATAATATATCATGTCATAATAACATCATAGTAAATAATAATTATTTTTTATTTATTCTGTCTTTTTTTTAATGTATGCCATTTAGCCAGATACACAGTCAGCCAAAACTTTAATAAGATAGTCTTATAGACAAATATTTCAGAACATACAAAACTCGTTACACACGTCATGAATTTTATCGTCTCTCGAGTAATTATTAAGCACATATTTTAACCACACAATTGTACGCCATTAAAGATTTCACATGCATAATAAACTTAACGACGTTTGTGCGGATACATGTGAAACTGCGTAATTACGTACGACCTTTGCAAAACAATATTTTATTGCTCGCTAACTGCCTTTTGATAGGCATGGTTCTTATGCATTTGTTTGCATACGTTTACGTTACAGTTTTCTCTCAACACAAGTATCCTATAATTAGCAACCACCATCCAATAACGCTTACTCACACATAAGCACACTAACTTACGTGTACACACACTCGGACGTTCATAATCATTTATCACACACACACACGTTATAATATTTACACAGACATCAGAGTTTTAAGAAATCCTAATTTTTCCCGATGACTCATGACATATCCAGTAAACATTTATACGGCATTTTCAGGGGTGTCGACCTTTAGTTCTATGGTTTCTCAGACTATATTCCAAAAATTGTTCATGTGTCTGATCAATAGGACTTTTATACAGCCGGCTCTCGGTCTATTATTGTATTTGCGTACTCAATAAATGTAGTCTGTCATTCATCACTTACCACGTCACTTAGTATTGTTTCACTATGGTTTCACTAATCATTATCTTTGTATGTTTGACATATAAGATTTGTTGCGACACACCATAATGGAATATTGCTTAACGAATGATACTTAAAATTAGAGTTCCTTTCTTGTTGTAGAAAGTTATTTATTTTTATTTTATTTATCTATTTTCAAGGGAAACAAACATAATTTAATGTTTTACTCGGTGGTAAACTGGATACTATGTCCTCTAGGTAGGTACCACCGCAGTGCCAGATATCGTCCCGTGAAACAGAAGTGTTATGCACTTTTATGTTTCGGGATGATGATGAGACCTTATAACTGCTATCTCGGGTGACGGGTGCAGTGTGGCATTGATGGAGAATGATAACTGTCTATCAGTTGTTATTTTTTCCTTCAATGCCGCTCTGTTATGGTTAGGTTTATCACTTACCGTCATGTACACTTATGACAGTTTAAAACATAAAAACAAGCAAAATATAGGGCTCCTGTAAAAAAAATACTACTTTAAAATGTATTAACTTTTAGACTTTAATAGCGATACATAAATTTATCAATAACTTACAAAACACGGAACCCTAATAATTCATTCGCAACGTATTTCAAAACCCAAAACCAATGACAAATGTTAATAGCGCCGTTTAAAAGAATAATTATTGACATAATCCGAGAGTGGGCGCGCGGAGATTATTAAATTATTGCGGACACGAATTAAAACATTAATCGATGTCGTTATAACATGAACAACATTTCCTATAAAGGTCGGGTGTCAGTGTAAGCGGGTGCGGCGATGAGTACAATTTTTTAGTCACAAATTAACGAGACTTTACTGGACGATTAGTTCACCTGGTGGTAAGTGATACGCCTGAGTAGGTAGTTATTATTCTATTTTTGCCGTCTCCAGAGACGACAGATATGAGGTCTCTAATACCCGGTAATTTAACTAGCTACAGTGCCCTCATCACGAAACAGTAGTGCAGAACACTCATATTGCCAGGACTCATATTACCACTGCGGTGGTACCTACCTAGATGACTCGGTAAAGTCTACCACCAACTGAATTATTTGTTTAAAACAAAATTAACCAGGTATACATAATTTAAAGGATTGTATCGAGATTGCTATCAAAAATCTTATTCGATAGCGAATTTCTCGCCAGTGAGTTGACAATCAAGTCATTTTCAAAGGTTTTTTTTATGTTACAAGTGTACAGGACGGTCTGGACGTTCACATGATGGTAAGTGATACGCCAGACCACGACAGAGCGGCATTAAAGGAGACAAACAACTGATAGTTATTATTCTCCATCAATGCCGCTTTGCGCCCGTCACCCGAGACATTAGATGTTAGGTCTCTTATACCCGGTAATTTCACTACAGTGCCCTCATCCCGAAACACAAAAGTGCATAACACTCCTGCTTCAGGTTTAGTATACTATCGTGTTAAGAGAGAAAGAAAGTTTAATTATCTGACAAAATACAAAAGTTTCCTTAAACAATTGCAAGTTGAGCTCTAGATGGTCTCAAGAAGTGTTGAAGTGTTTGGGTCTGTTCACCGCCGCTCTGTTCCAAACGAAACTCAATATACTATTAATACATCCTTAAAATGTTAACAGCTTATCTACCAAAATAGATTTTCACATTGAGGGACTTACACGTTGGTGAGCCACCACTTACCAGAGTCTTGTTCCTTATTCATTAACATGTACCACGTACAAGTGAGGTTTTCTTCGTTTTTTTTATTCCGCTCTGCTTATCGCTGTCACTCGAACCCCGCACAGTTTAAATGATTAATACCCATACATTGGCCACTCTCATATATCGCTTGCAACATACTTGCGTATACCTCACTGACGGGCTACAGCGATAACTAGCAACGCCCTCGGGGTTTGCTCGCGGATGACAGGTAACGTGCGTCCAGGTATCCGGTGCAATCAGAAGGATTGAATGTACGATGAGTACAGGTTTTGTTGTAGCAAACATTTTACACGTTTATTTCATCATCTATAGCCTATTTCGTCCCACTGGAGTGCACAGGCGCTCCACGCACAGTATCGCTGTGAGTGACTATACTGTGTGGGGCTAAATGTTAAGCTTGCAAGATGTATTTTTCTTATCGAGTTGGTTGTCATAGATTTTCTAGGTGGTAGACTCGGTACTGTGTCTAGGTAGGTACCACTGCAGTGCTAAATATCGCCCCGGGAAATAGGAGTAATATGCACTTTTGTGTATCGGGATGAGGACACTGTAGATAGTGAAATTACCGGGTATAAGAAACCAAAATCTGTCGTTTCGGGTGACGGGCGCAGTGCTACGTTGATGGAGAATAATAACTGTCTATTAGTTCTTGGTCACCTGGACAACTCCGTATTGAGTCTTCCACCTAGAAGTATTCTTTGTTTTTCCTATTTTATATGTACTATGATTTCTCTGTGATGTTTTAATTCTACTTAAAGAAAACTCCCTCACAGTCACGACGTACTTTCTTAGTCCAGCAATGAGCTATCAAGAGCTATTGAATTTTGAAAATACTTTTGAAGTAACCAAATGGTATTTTATATCGTTTTTATTTAAACGCTATTGTTCATATCCACAGTAAAATGCACAAAACGATCGGTCAAAGCCCCAAAGTGGCGGAAAGGAGTAATTACGAGTTTAAATAACACCATTATGGCCGACATCATTAGTCATGAAATTACAGTCAATTTGTTTTACGTCTGCGTAATTGCCTAGTCTAGTAGTTTCAGTGACATGTTTAGTTTACTGTATGATGTTTATGGTGGTATGGTATGGTCGTTAGTTTAAATCATATGGAGCCCATACACCGTTTTAATGAAAGAGATATTTCAAAACTTACTAAAATAACATTCAAAACCTTGATGCATTTATACTAGCGGCAGATTATAATGCGAAAGTCTAACGACAAGCAACAACGAAAAGCGTTATAGCTGGGGGCACGGTAGTGCCCCCGCCAAGTCGAGCGCGAAGCAAACACTGTCGTACCATCCTTTACAGAATTCATTTCGCCGCATTTTCAGACCCCAATTTGAGAACCTTTGGTAATACTAGAACGCTAAATTTTCGTCTTCTATTAACTATTGATTGACTAACATACTTCAAATCCAAATTTCAAGTCTGTAGGTCATTTAGTTTCGACGGTAAGTGAAAGCAATGTTTCGCATTTTCTACAGATACTCACTCACTCATGATCATTAAAATAGAACTAGTACTTCCCATTAACTCAGAGAGCTGAAATTTGGTACAGGGTTAGGGTTTAATGGCTACATAAAGGGAAAACTATAAAAACTTGGATAATCGAAGATCTGGAGCACCTAGCCGAGTCGCACAACATTAACCAGTATAGTAATCGCAGTAAGGAACCTTAGACTTGGCACGTCTGTCTTGATTTCATTGCTTTTTAGAGATAAACAAGCAGCTCTATCGAGACTTGGCTAGATTTTTTACAGAATGTTTCTGGTGGGATATAATAAACTGCTTCTAGTCCTGCTCTGTGTTCCGAATCAGGAAGAGGAACCGTGTTATCCCGAATTTGACTCAAACGAAACTGCGGGCAAAAGCTAGTATGTATCATATTTTTGTTCATTCATCGTAGAAGAAAATTAATTATTCAATATCAGCAGTAGATATTAATTATTTGCCAACTCAATCAACCAAGATATGATATTTCGTAAATTTACTAACACGATATTCGTGCATGTAAAAGATCCATAATATCTTATTAATGTTAATATAAACATTTAAAATTTCACCGAAGCCATTAATATTATTTTATGTGAAAATTAATTGCTTATTAAAACTGCAAAGTAGGACACAAAATATAAATATGTCTTCGATATGTGCAATTTAAATAGTTGGACTGGTATGAAATTTTGGAAGTGAAAGGTGTTTGAGAAATTAGCAATATATTTGCTGATTATAATTGTATTTTATCTTCATAAAATCCTGTTCGTAGCAAACCTAGATAGGAGCCATAATTGTTATTTATGTTGTAGGTGTACAACACACAAGCCTTTAAACAGCTGAGGCAATTTGCATGTTTTGTTTACATAATTCAGAACAGATTTTAATGTTTAAAACTTTAAATATGATTATTTACCGAATTATTTATTTACCTATGATACATAATTTATGAATTGTTTTCCTTTTTTTCACTACGGGTCTTGCACCATTTCATAAAACAAGTCTATGATTTTGTTGACAGATACGCGCCGTCTCAATATTTTGTGGTTTTCTCTACAAAAACTGGCACACTTTAATTGTTAGCGAAACCCCGTCTGTTTTTTTATACATCCATACCCTCGTGACAATTATAATGGCTATTGTCGAACCCGCTTCTTAGTTAACAGAGTACTTTATAATATGGTTTAGTTGTCAGTAAAATTTGCACCGAACGCACGTCTATTCATTGAAATATCTCACCGACTAGCAACTTTACACCTTAAGTACATAGACATAAGGAACAGCTATATAATGACTCATCGTCATTATCAGTCTAAAACGTCCCACAGCAGAGCTAATGTTTCCCTGCACAACTTACTATAAAACATCGAAAGACCAATCAACTGCAAATTGTTGTAAACATAATTTAACTTGTCCCGTGACAGTGAGTCCTAACGGTAGTTACTTGTCACTTGACGAGTGATATTCATTGTTGTGACAAACTTTTCGAGTGTGTCAGTTGTGACAAACCCTGTCGTCATCTGCTGTTGCAAGAGTGGAGTCAAGTGGTCATTAGATTCAATATAATTGCATGTTAGGACTGCATCGTTAGTGTGACATTTGTAAAATTATAAAATTAGCTAAGTCTCCGTTAACTGACGTGCACAATTTTTAGTTCTGCTGATAAGTAATTAAAATTGAATATTAGAAATATCTTCAAAGTGTTGTTCCTCATCCAGGTTCCGCATATTTCGCCTATACAAACAACCTTAAAACAAATATTTTATGCAGTACGGGGACTAAACTAACAGCTGACATTATTCCATCACATAGGTCGTATGAAGTTTACAAGTCAACGACCTTAATATGTTCTTAAAAAATAATTTCCTAAATTATAGTTTTCTTAATCCAATTCGGTTTTAAAAGCACAGATAATATAATACGCGATAAGTTTTGATTGGTGTTATATTCATGTATATTCCTGAAGCGACCACATTGTACTTAATTCACTTTTATCACACGTCTTGATCACGTATTATTATTTGCAAAGTCATGAATATATTTTGCAGTGATTTATTACATTTGGAAACAACATGATTCTTTCGCCATTTTTTCAACTATACATAAACACGTCAAAGCGTGCCAGAAAAAGTTGAGCTCTCTGTTATTTTGCAACAGTACAAATTGTATTGATTTTTGCGTGCAACGTATAGACCATTTACAAGCTAGTGGGAACATGCCAAGCAATATATAGCAAACACTTTTTTAGAACGGACGGACTTTTTTTCAATAGCTCCTTAGAGCTACTCGGAAACGATAATAAAATTAATATAGGTGTCCAGCCAACCGCGAAACCCATATGCAATAAAGCAAACTGGTCTGCATTGTGATTTATTGCGAGTTTTTTTCACACTGAATATTGCGCGGGTTCAAATCCCGCCACGTACCAATGTGTTTTAGAAATTATATGAACGTTATCCGACGCTCTCACGGTGAAGGAATACATCGTGAGGAAACCGGCGCACGCCTGCGAAGAGATTCAAATGTTGTACGTGAAGTCGGCCAATCCGCACTGGGCCCGCGTGGACGACTAAGGCCTAACCACCCTATACGGGTAGGTTCGTGCCCCTCGGTGGGGACGTTTAATGAGCTGATGATGATATGATGATGATGATGATAAAATAGCTATTACATATTATTAAATAGTGAATATCAAAATAAGAAATTGCAACCACGTGACCGATATTCCGTCAAGTCAGCGAGGTGATCGGACCCAAAACCAAGAGGGGATTTGGCTCTTTATTTCCTATTCCCTTTCTCTTTTTCAGGTTGGCTATGCACTTGTTCCACTATTCGAGTTACAATATCAGGTAATCTGTCTTGTCGTTGAGGAAAAAAAACAAATTCAAAAGACATCATTTCAGATATTGAAATCATACATTGCTATAGTTCTTATTCACTATAGTTATTTATACTTCAACGCAGATTAATTAATTTAATGATGTTTATCGATCACGCAACATTGTTATAAATGGCCAGCCTCAAAACTAAATTAAACTCCACAATGCATATGATTAAAATTTTACAGTAGTCGACATCGTTTCACAAAAAAAGGTTATCGTGTTAAAAAATTTAGTAATAAATAGTTAAAACATGGCAACCCCAATTAAACATATAAAGCGCCTATTGCTGCAAGCTCATAATTCAACGATGAAGGTGATAAGGGGAAAGTCAGCCGTCGACGCGTTTTTGACTAATTATAATAGTCTACCCAATTATATAAATTCACATGCGCCGTAAAATTAAAACAGCTTTGATGGCACTTTTTATAACCAGTGTTAACCGACTGCGACCGAGGTGCATTTGTTACACAATAAGTAACTTTTATTTTCCGATGGATAAGACTCAAATTGGCACTATTGAAAGTTTTAGTGCTTTTTGGATCAGGGGTTAGTTGGAATATTCAAAGCTATTATGATTCTTAAGTCTTCATAGGCAAGGTTGAAAATAAACTATGTTTAATGTTACCACAGCGGAAGCGATGATAAAGAGTTTTCTGTTTAACATAAATATTCATTTGATGTATTATTTTTTGGGGTTTTATAAAGAATGTTTTGTTGCACTATCGCTTAGCATGAGTTATGTTTAGGGAGGGTCTGATTAAGGTTATTTATGGGTATCCATTTAAATGGATATTTCGGTAGCTTTATTATCGATGGCAATTTATTACATGTTTTTTAATATTTCCATTAATCAATGTGTCAATTAGCGAAGTGCCTTGACATAAATTATTTACAAAGTATTATTTTACAAACGAAAAAGGGTCCTTAATCTTTATTATCACTTTTTTATCAAAAAATCCTCAATTAGTAATCTTGTCAGTGCTCTCAAACAAAATAGAATGCAAACTTCCGAATAATGTATTTGAAGAAATTTGACACTGATTCACTCTTCAGCTTAGATTACAACATTTTGAGGAAACCTGCGCATGCCTGCGAAGAGATTCAAAGGTTGTGCGTCAAGTCGTTCAATCCGCACTAGGCGCGTGGACGACTAAGGCCTAATCACCCTATACGGGTAGGCTCGTTCCCTCGGTGGAGACGTTTGATGAGCTGAGGATGATGAACTCAAATTAATATTAAAGTTTGAATATATTTGATACGATTAAAATTATTGAAATAAAAGTATATTACAAGTGATAAGTGGTAGACTCGATACTAAGTCGTCTAGGTAGGTACCACGCAGTGCCAGATATTATCGTCCATGAAACAGGAGCACTGTAGCTAGTGAAATTACCGGGTATAAGACCTAACTTCTGTTGTCTGGGTGTCGGTCGCAGTGCGACACCGATGGAGGATAACAACTGTCTACCAGTTGGTCTCCTTCAATGTCGCTGTCATGGTTAGGCATATCACTTACATCATGTGAGCGTACTCACCTTCCCGTGCACTTATGACAAAAAAACATTGTATAAGAATAAAAGGAGTAATACTTATTAACAAAAATTAAATATACATATTAAAATAAAAATATATTCTTTTAATCTGTCTGTCTGTACTTGAAAGCGGTATTCTGCTCATAATTATAATACCGGTGTATAATGTTAACACTACACATAATTACTGAGGCCGAGTAACGACGACTGTTCGCAGATAAAACTTAATTTACGACGTAATTATTTTATAATTCATAATGTAGTTTATTACTCATAATTGAGCTGGCTGTAAATATTTATTTACTTCTAGGCTTGTGCTTTTGCCTTTTTTACACGAG
Organism: Leucinodes orbonalis; assembly: GCA_019425675.1. Lineage (NCBI taxonomy): Eukaryota > Metazoa > Arthropoda > Insecta > Lepidoptera > Crambidae > Leucinodes > Leucinodes orbonalis. The sequence goes on from PQWD01008588.1 coordinate 17,896, forward strand.
GTTCATTCATTATTAAACGGTTAATGTGTTATGGGTAATATTATCTTACAAGTATGTTATTTAAATAAGTATTGTAAATGAAGAATTTTTTATTTATTTATTCGTGCATAGCGTGACAATTACAGTATACAGTAAGAAACAATAAGTACAGGCTAGCTTATCTCTATTAGAGATTTCTTCCAGCAGACCACTGTGAACCAGACAAACAATAGGTAAATGATAAGAGCGGTAGACGCAAACAACCATGCACTTAATATAAAACTACAATAAAATAAACTAAAATAATCACCAACTTAATAAAAATAGGTACATATAAAATAACAATTTAATATTATGAGTATAAAGACCACAAATATATATGTATATACAAATACACATACAAACATATATATACATACACACACATACATACATATATATAATTTTGAATTATATATGGACTCAATTTAAATAAATGGAATCTTTCTTTTCTTTATTTAAAAGGAAAAAGTGAAGAAATAGTTCGGAATATAGCTTGTATAGAAGAATATTAGTTACGAGGATTTGAATATTGTATCCATACTAATATTATAAATGTGAAAGTATCTCTGTCTGTCTGTCTGTCTGTCTGTCTGTCTGTCTGTCTGTTTGTTACGCTTTCACGCCTAAACGGCTGAACGGATTTTATTGAAACTTGGTATGTTGATAGTAGGTAGCCCAGAATAGGTTTTAGGCTACTTTTATTCCCGCTTTCACCCCCACTCCCTAATATGGGGGTTGGAAGTTTGTATGGAACATCCCGCAATTTTGGTAGTACGACGCTGAAATTTGGTATGCAGACTATATGTCAGAAACGAAAAAATATGGCATATTTTTTTTTTAAAAATCCACCCCCAAACCCTTCAAATAGGGGAGGAAGTGTCATATTCGACTCTTCGCAGTTTTAAGGTAGATTTTATTGAAACTTGGTATGTTGTTAGTAGGTAACCTAGAATAGGTTTTAGGCTACTTTTTATCCCGTTTTCACCCCCCACTTCCCTCAAATGGGGGTTGGAAGTTTAAATGGAACATTCCGCAATTTTTGTAGAACGACGCTGAAATTTGATGTGCGGGCTGTTTGTCAGAAACGAAAAATATGGCATATTTTTTTTTTCAAAAATCCACCCCCAAACCCTTCAAATAGGGAAGGAAGTATCATATCCGATTTTTCACAGTTTTAAGGTAGATTTTATTGAAACTTGGTATGTTGATAGTAGGTAACCTAGAATGGGTTTAAGGCTACTTTATGTCCCGTTTTCACCCCCCACTTCCCTCAAATGGGGGTTGGAAGTTTGAATGGAACATTCCGCAATTTTTGTAGTACGACGCTGAAATTTGGTATGCGGACTATATGTCAAAAACAAAAAAATATGGCATATATTTATTTTCGAATATCCACCCCCAAACCCTTCAAATAGGGGAGGAAGTATCATATCCAATTTTCCTCAGTTTTTAAGGTAGATTTTATTGAAACTTGGTATGTTGATGGAAGGTAACCTAGAATAGGTTTAAGGCTACTTTTTGTCCCGTTTTTACCCTCCACTTCCCTAAAATGGGGGTTGGAAGTTTGTAAAAAACATTCCGCAATTTTTGTAGTACGACGCTGAAATTTGGTATGCGGACTATTTGTCAGAAAGGATAAATTAGCATTTTTTTTTTATTTTTCAAAAATCCACCCCCAAACCCTTCAAATAGGGAAGGAAGTATCATATCCAATTTTTTGCAGTTTTTAAGGTAGATTTTATTGAAACTTGGTATGTTGATAGAAGGTAACCTAGAATAGGTTTATATATATATATATATGTTTTTTTTGTAAATAGAAGGGGGAAGCCTATGTATAGATATATATATATATATATATTATATATTATATATATATATATATATATATATATATATATATATATATAATATATATGTAATATCCACAAAATTGACTCCAAAACCTTTTAAATTGGGGGGGGGGGAGAAAGGGGATCCGTTTTTGGAAATGGACTCCAAAACTTTTAAACTTGGGCGGGGGATTCCTATGTATAGTATTATATATGTATACATAATTTTCTTTACAAGTTAACAAGTTTTTAACAGTTTACAAGGTAGAAAGCTAAAAATAAGTATGATGGCTATTTGTCATGAACAATAAATCTTGCATATTGAAGTTTTTGCAAACCGGCCCTTAAAGCCTTAAATAAGAAAAAGAAAAAGCAGTGTTGCAGTGTTGAAATTATTCTGTTTTCGTTAGCAAGTGGATGGCTCCACTTTCCTGGTAACGAAAACAGAATAATTTTGTCATCCCGAATTTAACGCGGGCGAAGCCGCGGGCAAAAGCTAGTAAGATAATAAGGTAGAAAATAAAAGAGTTTATAGTTTGGAGATTTATGTATAGAGACACGACGCCACCAGTACTACCACCGCATCCCACCGTTGGACCACACCGGCTAAGCACTCGCCCGTCAATTGTTTCTTTACGACAGAACAAGAGTCATACAGTCCACTCTCAACGAATTAAGTCATAGTCTTGGCGGGCGGGTGCCGTGCAGGGATAAACAACATCCCATCCCGCACACCTGTCAAAAATTTAACTACCAGTTTCATTCAAAAGTAAATATTTTAAATGCTTTCAAAGAACACTACCGTGGAACACTCGCGCAATCTCGACGGAAGCCTGTGACTTAAATTAAAATATATTCAAATGAGCTGATAATTCTGGAGTAAAGACCGCGTCTCGGCAAGCATAGCGTAGGACGCCCGGACCGAGGGACCGACGACTTGCGAAAGTTCGCTCGTGGAGACTGGATGAGGAAAGCGGAGGACTGGGATATCCGGCGTAAAATGGGGGAGGCCTATGTCCAGCAGAGGACTGCGATAGGTTGAAGAGAGAGACAGCTGATAGTGTACGATATCCTTTGTATAAATAATAAACAATAGATTAGTATTTTTGCTATATTGTGAGAAAATTAATTCATTCATAGGAGCAGTCATAGTTCAGGTATCGGACTGCTAAGGCCTATACACCCCTTACGAGTAAGCTTGTACCTCTCGGTGGGGACGTTTATTGGGCTAATGATTATGAAACATCCAATCCAAATCAAACATACATGTTTGTACTGCCCGGAGATCGAACCCGCAACCCTTGAATAGTAGCAGACGTTCATAATCACAGCACAGTTGTATACGTTCATACCAGTACCTTTATTTATACGCGCCTGCCGTCCTCACGGCTCATTAGCGCCGTGTCTGACATCAAAGGAACTCCTGTGGACGCGTCACTGACAGTACTCAGAGAGACACACATCACATTTCAAACATACTGCCACCGTTGTCATAAATATAGTAAGAGAGTTACTAGTATTATGGCTTTCTTTAGAGAATCGGAGTAAAGATCAACAAGAAACATTTTTCTTTTTATTTTTGTAACTTAAATGACAAAAATACGTAAAGCATAATTGACGACCCATCTGGTGTAATGGTTGAGATACCGGCTCTTACACCAAGGGTTCCGGGTTGGTCTGCCACTACAAACATTTGCGTGCATGAGCATGTCTATTTGTTATGGGTATGGCGTTTTCAAAAGTATAAGTATATTAAGTATGCTCATCCGTTGTTTTGTGTCCATATTTCAGGCGAATGCTTAGTTTGGGGCTAGATGGCGCTGTGTAAATGTCAGAGAATATTTATTTATAATTACAGTCAGTGCTAAGTTAATCTACTTATCGAGTTATATTCTAAAAAGTTCAATTTAACACGATCAAAATTTGTATACAAAACACCTAAGGTGTTCAGAATAATTTTAAAATGCTCTCATACTAACGTTTTTGTCTCTCAATAGTAATTTTGCACTCATTTGTTCTGTTTTATGGTAGAACCATAAGACAATTCGTTCTACTATTTATTACCATTTTAAGACTCATACCACATTTGACTCATTTGGTGTTATTGTTGAGATGTCGGCTACACACCAAAGGTTCCGAGTTCGATCCCCGGGCAGTACAAACATTTGTGTGCATGAACACATCTGTTTATATCAGTCTGGTTGTTTCCATGTATAACATATATGTATTTACAAAAAAAGTGTAACTTTTATTTATTTATTAACATTAAAGTTGTACCAGAATACCAACTTTACAGTTGGATTGTAAAGTGACGTAATGTCAAGTAAGTTAGTGAAATTGCCCCAGCTGCATGGCTCTTAGCCTAACCTGTCAACTGTCACAGGCGGCGACATGCGGTATGATTAATAGTCGTGTTGATTATTCGTTTCTGTTTCGCCTTTTTTGCTGAACAAGCGCTAAGCAACACGTGAGGGTTGAGGGCTGACCAATTGGTCGATGAAAGTGACTGTAGTGACCATTATTAATATTCAACCTTATTGTAAAGGTTGTTACGTTCAGTTTTTCATGTCATATAAGTGAACGGAACGGTCGGTGCGCTCACCTGGTGGTAAGTGATTCGCCTAACCATGACATAAGCAGTTTTGAATGAAATTATTAATAGTAGGTAGTATGATGAGCTGATGATGAATATTTTTGATGTTACGAGTGAATAGGACGGTTAGGACGCCGACCTGATTGTAAGCGATACGCCAGACCTTGACAGATCGGCATTGAAGTAGATGGACAACTGATAGACAGTTATTATTCTCCAGTGATGATGAATTCCTAAATTAGTATCTGTTACTGTTCAACCACTGTGCCTGTCATGTCATTTATATTGAAGAATAAGTATAAAAACAGTTTCCCTCTCTCACTTAAACCTATCGCGTATCACGGCTGGACAAATACATCCCTCATTTGGCGCCAGAAAATATCCTTCTCCGCTTTTCTTGTCCATCCTTTACCAGCGACCGTTTGCAAGGATACGCTCAAAACAGTTTACAACAGTAAAACATTCAATATTTAATCAAAACATCGACCACGTCCCATCCCTATTCAAACGAACTCGTAAATTACCCTAGAAGTGATTCACAAGCGTCGGTACGTCGACTAGTCGCCGCCGCCGTCTCCGCTCGCTGAGTGATGGCTAAGACAGACGCTGGCACTCGACGCGCTCTTTGATGATAATCGACGGATTTCTGGGGTTCCTTGGGCGGATTCTTGCGTCAGAATTGGCATCTGCATTGGAATCTGCGCCTGTGTTTGAGATGAAATATTTACTATTTTGTTCTTTTTGTACTCGAAAATGGTATATAAACTGACATCTAAGACTAAGTAGTACGATTGGATTTCTGGCAAAGCGTACATTAGTTTATCACTTGTGTGCTTCTTTGTATAATATGTATGTATATCCAAAAAAATATGTATATGTATGTTTATAAGATGTTTAGTACGAGTATCCATATTACAGGCTAAATGCTTAGTTAGGAGCTAGATGGCGCTGTGTAAGTATCTGAGGATATTTATTTATTAATATAAAAAATATATTTTTAATTATTTAACTTCATCATCAACCTGGTAAATTAAAAGATAATAGTTAAAATACCTTAAATAAAAAGTCGCCACTCACAAGATTATACGTGCTAATGTAGAAAAATTATTTTGTTTTTTAATAATAATATTATTTAACAAACCAAAACTTATTTTTAAAATATTTTATTTATTTAAGTGGAAGATTCTAAATATCATTAAACTGCTATTTAATTCACAGCTTAAAGGAAAACCACGGAACCCTATTCAATATTTAGTTAACAAAACCGTTTTAAATTTCTAAAACCATTCCTGAGTTGTTAGAAAACATTAGAGGTCACATCAAAGGCTCGCCAAAGTGTAAAAAGAGCTCCGTCAACAGCGAACTTCGTATTTTAAAACGTTAACAACGAATTTTTAAACTTTCGGCTCCTTTTTGCGGCGGCCTCTTGACGCCCGCCTCACGTACAAGACTCGCAAAATAAAACACGTGCGGAGTGGCAGTCACAAATCACATTTTTTAATCGAACTCACGTCTCTCGGTTTTGCCACAAACGATTTTCACCGCACATGTGCCAACCACTCGTGGCATAAAGTTTAAAATCGCATGCTTAACAAGAACTGACGTTTGCCACAGCCGTACACAGTCACGTCGTGCCGTGCGGAATGTTATCGACATCCGCTAAACTATCGACGTTAGCGCAACACTAATTGCTCTTTTTTGTACACCATTTATTCTTACAATGATTTACGCAAGTCGGGCGTAATCGCGCCATTAATGCTTGGTACGACTTTAACGGCCCATTTTGATGATTTAGATTGATTGCCGTTGAGATAACCGTCATAGGTTTAGTAGGTGACGATGATGTACTTATATAGACGCACGGAAGTTCGGTTGCCAAGGTGGTCAAGCTCGTTTACTTGATTTTATTGTCTTTGTTTTAATCGATGACACATTACATAAGAATATATTTTTACGTACTATATAAACAATTCTTTCAACTTGTGTATTCATGTTTAATATTTACTTAAGCGCTTTTTTATTTGCAATGCTAATGTGAGTTTTTATTAAATATTACAGATCGGCAAATAGCTGCAATCGTTGTTTGAGAGGTCTTGCTAAGGTACGATGTACGATTACATGCCTGTCAAATTTAATGTAGAAGAAACAGGTTACTTTTTGAATGTGTTTTGATATCTATAACGTCATGAAATACATTGAAATTTGAAATGAGATTACATTGAATGGGAAGAAAGAAAAAAACATAGAATATCACGTATTAAATATTATCTGGTGTTTGAGATGCTACATAGGGCCTTAATGGAGACATTAATAATATGATATGGGCCTTATAGACATAGATGATATTATTTATTACAAATAGACAAATAATATTTAAGTGTATAAAAGTTTTATAGTAGTTTTAATATTTCCTAGTATTAAATATTGCTTACAAAGGATCTTGGCCCACTACTCTTGCACCCGATAATACCATTTCCTATATCTTAATTACGAAACTGGAGGCATTTGTCAGTGCAATCAGTTGGATAAGAGTACAGGGTTCAATTAAAATTTTATACCTCAGAAGCCAATTAAGATATCTGGAGGTTTATAGATTAGCCAAGTAAAGTTATCAGTGCTGGTTGCGGGAAGCGATTTTCATTTGTAATTAGAGGCTGGGCGATAAGTGGCTTGTATGGTCTGTCGGGAAGTCGACAGCTAATCTTAATGTGTAGGTTGAGTTATAAAGATTGGTTTACGTTTGAATAGAAAACCGGCGGTGTGTGAAACACGCCCGTCTTACTGTCGACTTATTATTTATTATTATTTATTTAAAGGTATGCCAACAGTACATTACTTAACTATGAATATCACAAATATTTAATTAATGTTCTAGTACATGCACCAATTTCAGGCATACACAACATTTCTTAGTTAACAAAGAGCAACCAACAAGATAACAAAGAAGTATTTAATATTCCAATACAAAATAAAACTATGGAAATAAGACTGCTCAGCAGGTAGCTTAGCAGTTCTCTTTGAATTTCAGGTAGGTGTCGTGGAAAATATCAATTTTTGGGAAATTTTTAATAATAACTATATTCGTCATAAGATCTTGGTAGCGGGATGATGCCAGATTTGATCGAAATAGGTTTATGAATAATTTAACAATTGGCAGTTAATTGGCGTGTAGGACATTCGATTAGTTACTTTGTATGCGGCTTGCAATTATTTAAAGACTGAGATCAAAGTAAATGTGGGTTTGATGTGTTTATATTTGGAATGTTAAAGTTAGTGTTATTTTAGTTTAAAACACTGTACGTGTACAAGTTAAGTTGTTTGAACATTCAGCTCTACGTTTATGTTTAAGATTGTAATTTAGGACTTTGGTACCGTGGCCTAGTCATGACTAGGAAGATCGCTACATGGAAGGATCCGTCGTAAATAATCAATCGTTGTAGGCCACAGTTCACGATTAATCAATATTTATTTACAAAATATGGAAAAATATGTGCTTCAGATTTAATTAGTTATTTTTATTTTATATTGAGGCGGCGGGGATCAGTGGAATCGCTTTTCGTTGAATGCGGTCTAAAACGAGGATCTGGTACTGGGAAGGCCCTGCCCAAAGATAAGAACAGTATTCCATGAGAGGCCGAATACTGTCTCGATTTATTGAGCACGCCGAGCTGCTTCGAGGGTAATTTAGCCTTAACCTCCAAACAGCCACGGACCTAGACCTCGCTCGATATGTCGACACCAAGAATTCCGATATTGGCTGCGACAGTTAAAGAAACTCTCGAAACCAAGCGATACGACAAATGGCAGCTTTTGAGCAGTGAACGCACAAACTTATGTAATTTTGGGGTTAAATTGGATCAAATTAAGTTTACCCCAGTCTGATACTTTCACAAACGATATTTTAATATCCGACACAAGTTTGTTTCGGCTTTCAATGACGGTTTCCCGAGAAATGTTATGGATTAAATGGATGGAAAGTAAGTGAAATATATTTGGTAAAAAATGTGGTAAAGTATTTTGCTCAGTACAGAGCAATTGCGCTAGAAAATGCCCTGCATTTCCTTTTTCACAACCAATCCCATATTTAAGTGTAGCGACCTCTACCCGACGTGTTCCACATTAAGGCGATCCGCTTGTCACTACAATTGATTTATTTGCACTTAGCGTAATTATTGCGGTAAGGCTGCGTGTCGATCAATCAAGTAATTATATTTTAAACACCTACGTAATCTATATATATAAATAAAGTTGGAGTGTCTGTTTGTTTTATTGAAATGACCATTTTTTTCTTCATGAAAATGGATATAATATATTTTTAAATACGCCAAAATAACAAGTTTTGTAATTTTTGTCTGATTTTCTTTTGTTCCGGATAATCTTTAAATGTCGGGACAGATTTAGACGGGACTTTTTTGCCACGTAGATGATGTAACAAGGAAAACATAAGACTACTTCTATTTTCGCAAAAATATTTTTATTTAGAGATATAAACTAATGTTTTTCGCTGCCGCAAGTCACGTGATCTACGAGCTTTAACGTAACTAAACGATGCGATTGTAGGTGATGTTTTACTGCGGGAGAGTAATTATCTTAATCCGCGGGTAACACCGCGGGGCACAACTAGTATTCTTCAACAATTGGTGCTACTTTAATTATGCTTACTTACTCCGCTTGCTCATTGACCCGAAGTGAGTCTTGGCCTCCGAAAAAAGAGATCGCCATCTCTGCCGACCCTGCGATACATCCCGCTTATCATCTATCTTAAATTCACTCACGTAGATCAGACTGGAAGTCGTTCATTAACCTATACCTTGGGCGGTCCACTCTGTCTTCAACCTATGGCAGCCCACTGTTAGACATAAGTCTCATCCATTTTACGCCAGATATCCCTGTCCTGCGCTTAACTCATCCAGCCTCCACCAGCTTTCGCAAGTCGTCGGTCCATCGGGCCGGAGAGCATCCTACGCTACGCTTGCCAAGACGCGGTTTCTACTAGGCTAATTTAAATTAACATATGAGTAATGTTAGTTTTCATCACAATGAGAATATTTAAAAACATTATTAGTGACATGACTATATTCGCTGGTATTACTTCTCTTCTATCTAGTTTCACTGGGTGGTAGACTCGATACTGAATCGTCTAGCTAGGTACTAGCGCAGTGCCAGATATCGTCGTTTGTGTGCATGAACATGTCATAAAACAAACAAACTGGGTGTTTTCTACGTACATAAAATATGTATGTATTTACAAAAAAGTATAAGTATGTTTATCCGTAGTTTAGTATCCATAAGCCTACATCTGTAGATGTATGCTTAGTTTGGGACCAGATGGCGCTTTGTGAATGTCAGAAGATACTCGTATAAAAAAATAGCATAAATGTAATCTTACTGTTACTTCGCGGTATTGTATGCAGACCCTTAGTTGCCTTATACAACACCTCATTACATACCACATAGCAAATGTTAAATAAAAAGTCACCTACGTTAAAGGCAACAAATCTATCTTCATCTGAACAGATAATTGCACTGTGTCTTACACTGAACGGAAGACGTTAGCAATTATGTTGTCGCCCGCTGCGTTCTCTACTAAGTAATGCTGAAGTGATTAATTTAAGATTGTATGTCGCAAAGCCGTGTACACTTGAAATAAATTGATTATGAGTGTTGCGTTGGTTATAACGCCTTCAGGCGTTTTATTAAGGTCGTATTGGTTCATAATTTCGACGATCGAAGCAAAGGGTGACTTAGCTCATTATGATTATTCAAAGTCAAGTCAAATCCATTTAATCAGATTAGGCTTACAAAAAGCACTTTATAATGTCAAAAATAATACAAAAAGTACAATAAAAACATTAAAAATACCAAAGTAAAGCACAAAAATTTATTTTGATACTTGGAAAAAGCGCTTCGGCGTTTTGACCTGTTGATTGTTAATATATTATAATATGTAAAATTTTTATGTTTTAAAATGTTCATATCTTAAGTGAAAATATCTGTTTAGAATTTCATATCTTTTAAATTATTATTTTTTAATATTGAACTGTTAATGTATACATCTGTTTCTTTATAATCAAAAGAAATATAATTTTTAGCTTTTTGCTTAACAATTAGTAATATAGTTATTTATGATGGCAATTAATTATGGTTTTTCTAAGTTTACATTTGAGCTGTCAATAAGCTGTATAACATATATGAGATTCAGGGAATTGACGCAGACAATTTTACGTAGAAAACTAAATATTTTTCACACATATTTTTGTAAAATGCTAGTTAATAATATCTACAAAGCGATACTCAGGTACGATTGTACCTGAGTATTAATTTACGTATAAATTAGTATCAACACGTATTGATATAGCTAACTGTCAAAACAAGACATTAATTTGTAGAACAAATATTGTATTAGCCTTCCACGATATTCTTAAAAATACATTAAATATGCGAATATACAAAATTCTTCAATACGGTAAAATCAATACCCCAATCGGAATATTTGCATTCCATTCAAATTACAACTCGGACATATAAAACACTTCATACATTCAAATATTAAACTATCAATAAAATACAGCTTAATAATAATAATTCATTTATTTGCTTGTTGGAATATGGTACATAATAGGGTGTTGATAAAAGTAATGTTTCCGACATATTCTATCGAATTTCGATGTGCAAATTTTCATAAGTAGATTATTAATGTTATACATTATAAACATACTAAAAGAATATATCATCATTCATTATGCAAATTACATTTTACAGGTCAAATTTATGCTATGAGGTTATAAAGTAGATATGTCAAATTACATTTTACAGGTCAAATTAATGCTATTAGGTTATAAAGTAGATATGTCAAAATTTACAACTTACAGGTATTCATAACATACAGATTATTAATATACAAGTCGGAATTATTATTACACGTTCAGTTTATAAGACATTTTAATAACAGAATAAATATTTGTCAAGTTATATAAATTAGTTACATATAGTTTTAAAAATATGTCCAAATTTGTCATTTAAGTATTCAGTTACGGGATAGTACAATTTGTTAAATGGAAAATTAAAGTGCCAACTTCACGTTCAAATCGTTCCTATGGTATATGAACGTTAGGAGGCAGTGAATCATTGTAAATGAATCAATTTATATGCCAAGGTATGCAATCGATTCGTACGGTGTCGATTTCCGCCATACTACAATACCAAGTGTTGAACTGGCTTCAATAAAGGTCTTGAGTCTACTAACTGAATTGCCATTACGATATTTTGCAATTGAACTGTATTAGCACTTGGTATTCCGGTACGGTTGGAGAGCGTCGGTGGCTCAGTGGTGTGGACTGTCGCCTTCCTACCGGGAGGGCTGAGGTTCAAATCCCGACACGTACCAATGTATTTTCGAATTTTCGAAAATATATGTACGTTATCCGACGCTCTTACGGTGAAGGAAAACATCGTGATGAAACCTTCATGCACGCCTGCGAAGAGATTCGAAGGTTGTGTGTGAAGTCGTCCAATCCGCACTGGGCCCGCGTGGACAACTAAGGCCTAATCACCCTTTACGGGTAGGCTCGTGCCCCTCGGTGGGGACGTTAAATGAGCTGATGATGATGATTCCGGTACCACTTTGATGTAAATGGTGATTTATACTAGGTGGAAGACTCGATGCTGAGTCGTCTAAGTAAGCATCATTGCTGTAACAAATATTATCGTACAGTGAAATAGAAGTGTTATGCAATGATTTAATAGATAAGGCTATGCTTTTTTTTGTTTCGGGATGATGGCACGTAGCTAGTGAAATTACCGGGTATAAGAGACCTATCATCTGTTGTCTCGGATGTCGGCCACAGTGCGGCAGTGTTAAAGGATTACAACTGTCTATCAGTTAATGTCTCTTCAATGCCGCTCTGTCATGGTCAGACGTATCACTTAGGTACTATCAGGTGAGCGGCCTTCCCGACCTTTACACTATATCACATAAAACCATAACATAAAAAAATTGTAATGGTGTTACCAATATAAAAACCTACAATAAAAAAAACAAATGAATGCTAAATTTAACAATTAAGACACAACACTGTATTTAAGAATTAGCAGAATTGGGGCTTGATCAAGCCAGATACGTAGCAGTGATAAATTTTCACTGTCAAGTTAAGATTCAATAAAAACAAGTATTCCTCTGTTCCTTGCTGATAATGCATGAATTATTCATGTTAAGTATTTCACTGTAAATAAATTTCAAAGACAGTAAATAATGACGTATATGTAGTGTTGTGTGTTGACAGCAGATAAGAATACAATTAATATGAATATATAAATATCCACTGACATACACACTGGGCCATCTAGTCAAATGCTAAGCAATGAGCCTGGAATATGGGTACTAAACAAGGTATAAAAGTATACTTTTTAAAAACATACCCAAACATATTATACATTGAAAAATCCGGACCAGAAAACATATGTTCATGCACACAAATGTTTGTACTGCCCGTGAATTGAACCTGGAACCTATCGGTGAAGGAGCCGATTTCTCAATTAATTGTCATCAAACTTTACTGAACAATAATAAGAGAACGTGTAGTGAAAACCAGAATAATATGTAACACTGAAAACATACAGTCTAATATAAATGTCTTTACAAGATAAAAGTGGCTTTCATTGTACTCTTCATCATCATCAGCTCATTAAACGTCCCCACCGAGGGGCACGAGCCTACCCGTATAGGGTGATTAGGCCTTAGTCGTCCACGCGGGCCCAGTGCGGATTGGACGACTTCACACACAACCTTCGAATCTCTTCGCAGGCGTGCATGAAGGTTTCCTCACGATGTTTTCCTTCACCGTAAGAGCGTCGGATAACGCACATATATTTTTCGAAAATTCGAAAATACATTGGTACGTGTCGGGATTTGAACCTCAGCCCTCCCGGTAGGAAGGCGACAGTCCACACCACTGAGCCACCGACGCTCTATGAATTGTACTCTTGAAGGCAAATAATCATGATATTGCAATATCATCTCTTGCACTGATAAACAAGCATGATCCATCCAAGTTGGCGGCAAAAAACGCACGGTAGCGGTTTATCGTACCATCGCAACGCAACTGTCGAGCGAGCCGCGAGACGTACCAACGCAGAAAGAAACATGGATGTGGCACTTTCAATAAAATAAATAACTGACATTTACACACCGTCAACAGTGAAACTTGTGGTCGCTCACTAAGGGCCTCTTTAATAGGTTCAAGGTTGCTCAGCGGGCTATGAAGAGTGGTATGTCAGGTGTAACCCTACGCGATAAGATCCGACACGATATCCGTTAGGTAAAGTAGAGTGACCGACATAGCACACAGGATAAGTAAGTTGAAGTAGCAATGGGCAGTAGTGCGTCGAACCGATGGCCTATGTACAACCAGATGGATGGATGACCTGGTTAAGGTGGCGGGTAGCAGATAAATATAGATAAATCATTAGAGGCCTTCGTTTAGCAGTGGACATATTACACAGAAATGATGATAATACACAGAAACACCCAAACCAATACAAAGAGACATGTTCATGCACACAAATGTTTATTCTGGCCGGGAATTGAACCCCCTTGGCGTAGTAGTCGACGTCTGAACTATGACACCAAATGGGTCGTTAAAAAATTGAAATTTTGACATAATTAACTAATAAACGGATCAATTACAACAATATTTAAAAGTGTGCCAAGAAGAAGTAGCAAAAGGAGGTAAAACGTTACTTCACGTGATATGGATTTCTTTCTACTATATATAAATAAATATCTTACTTTCTTCTGCAAGTATAGGAATATAATAGCAAAAGGCACGCGTTGCTTGATAAACATTCAGATATCGTTGTTTTCTAGTAAAAATTGCCAAATTACTAAAGCAAAGTGTGTGCACATAAGTGTCAATTCGTATGCCGCATCCAGGGCGCACGTCTACTCCCAACTCTTGCGCACGTCACATAAATCAAGATGGAGGCGATAACAAGGCACCGCTCATAAAAGTAGCGGCGAGAACGACTTTACGATTCATAATTGCACTTTATTAAATGACCGCCACTTGCATTTTAATGGAAGAATTCAGAGCAGTAAAACTTAAGCACAGAGTACGAAGCAGATGGTGTACGTTTGAGAAACCTGACGGTTACGTTATCGACATGAGAATGAAACTTAATTGAATGGGTTTCCTGTTTTTGTGCAGTTTTAAAATGGGTAAAGCAAAAACTTATGTTTTTTTGCACCTGAATAGAATTCAAATGTTAGTTCACAAAGATTCTCTATTATAATTAAATATTTTATGATAAGATAAGAAAAGATCGAATGAACACATAATTTATGCGTTGAATATAATAATTCAACGTATATAAAAAGATCCTTCTAGAATTTGCAGTATTTTCTTCAAAGACATTTCAAAGTTATTATATATAGTCTATCTCGTTAAATTCATCTTTATCTTATTCTATTTATTGAATTAATTCGTTTTTTATTTATTAAAATCATCTTTTATATTGCAAACAAAGCAACTATATACATACATATATACATATATATTATTTAGTATTATAAACGTATATTAATATGACCAGTTAATAATATTTGACCGTTCTACATTTTCATCTATGCCACAATCCATCTTCAGTTTACACTCGGCTATTTTGTTTTACTCTTTTTATGAGTTAATTGAACAATAAATCATTTACACTGCTCTCAAAAATTTTAATGAAAAGCACTTCTATAGAAGTTATAACAATTAAAATAAAAGAGCTTATATTTAAGAGGATCTGATACTATGAATGGCCTTAATCTGTTAACAGCGAATTATGTAAAAAACAAATATTTAGAAGTTTCAACTTTGCGAATTTTATTCGACATTTTCACTAAAATTCATACAACTGCAATGTGTACAGAATGCTTGTAGTAAAATAGGTTATTCTCTTAAAATACAGTAGTATAAACAATATTACGAATAACAAACTGGTCGATTCGAAATTTCCCCCGAATTCTAAATTGGGAGAAACAGAGTAAAAAATCCCAGCTTCCCCCGAAATATTATTAAATTTATTGATAGTATTAGCCGTACACATTTACTGATATGTAGAATAGGGTTGGCCGGTTGGGGAGTGAAAATCGTAAGTATATAATTTTTTTTGTTTAACTTAGTTATCATACAAAATTCAGCCTTCTTGCACTTCAAGAAGTAGCCAAACATTTTGATGATATTTTGTGTGTCAAAAAATCTAAAGTATAAGAACTATTCAACTAAGACTTTGTATATTTAATGAGTCTACTATTGACATTATATCGTGGGAATATGAACTATTTGATACACCGAAAACTAGCTCTATGAGATTTTTAAAAAAACATCGAAGCACCTCGAGAAAAAGTACGGCGTGCCCTTTAGTGCTCCGCTTAGCTCGCCTTGGCGCTATATTCAAAATTCAATCAATCTTAAAAACAATGATATGCTTCACGATGGTGGTAACTCATACAAGCAATTACAAATTTTATAAATTATTCAGTAAAAAATATATTCTGTTCAGTTTATTACCACAATTATTACTTCAAAATACTCGTACTTAATTTGATATCCCCACTAGAGATCGCTGATAACAATGATTTACAATCGTACTGATTATAGCTTCCTGCAATTATTAAATGCTATATTACAAGGACTACTAAACAATGGATGTTGAAACGTACCTACGTACAATAAGAAATAATAATATCTATTTAATACAAACTCAAATTCAAAATTTTATTTATTCAAATATTTTTTTCATGAATATTTTTTCGATCTCTGGCCCTATGGAGCGACAACTGGCGAAAGGTCGCTGGTGGAAGATGAGAAAAGCGGAGGACCGGGATATCTGGCGCAAAAAAGGGGACTGCAGCAGGCTGGAGAGAGAGACATATTTATTTACAGATAATTCTGAGTCGTCATTTGTTATTAATATATTGTTTATGGCTCTACCGAGGCGTTCGAAAAATATAGAATCTTCGAGAAGAGCCGGCAAAAAACGCGAAAGTCGTAACTTTTTAACATATTTATTTATCATATACTTTTTTGCACTTTAACATCAAAACAAGAAAAACAAAAGGACACAGAAACATAATATACATTCAATACAATGGTCGGCCTTATCGCACGAGGCGATTTCTTCCAGGCAACCTTAGGATGGATAAAAAAGAAAAATCTATAAAGATGCCTTATTGTACAACTAAGATATACCAAAAAACTTATACCTAAATAAATATACGTAAATACGTAAATACACATTCATACTCATATTAATATAAAAAGAGAATAGGTGAAGAATAAAAACACTAAATATTTAAAACAGATAATAGCTATTAAATAAAAGGAATATACATACAGCTATATATGTATATAAGTAAATATATTATAAGAAAAGATAAAGAATAAAAAGGTACAAGGCGAAGCGTATTCCGACCCCTAACCAGATGGACGGATGATCTGGTTAAGGTGGCGGGTGGCAGATGGATGTCAACTGCAAGGGATCGGTCCGCGTGGAAATCATTAGGGGAGGCCTTCGTTCAGCAGTGGACATAATTAGGCTGTAATGATGATGATGATGATGAAAAAGGTACATGTATTTAATAACAAATTGGTTATAGCGGTTTGTTATTTAAATTAAAATATTTTTTTCCAATGATTTTGTCACTGGAACCCTAAGTGCAAGGCCAAACATCTAATATTATTGGATAAAGATGTGTGGTCAAAACAACTATTATTTGCATAACTTTTAACTCTTTGGCAAATATGCACATTAAAAATTGCGGACTAATTATATGAACGTGCGCAATAAGCTCATTAACATTTTATATCATTAAAACACTAACCAACTAATTATCTATGGAGGAATTAATTAAATTAAAAACTGGTATGTAATTGTTATTACCGGATTTAATAAATGTAAATTGTATATACATATTTATTTTTCCTTTCACGCCCATAAAACTCAGATAATGGTTTGAATATGGTTTACCGTATAATTACGTTTATCACGAATTTATTGTTTACATAGTTTTGTAAGTATTTAATGGTCTATTTTATGTTACGAAGTGTATAGGACGGTCAAGACACTCACCTGATGGTAAATGCTACGCCTGACCATAACAGAGCGGTATTGAAAGAGACCAATAACTGATAGACAGTTATAATTCTCCATCAATGCCGCAATGCGCCCGTCACCCGAGACAAAGATGTTAGGTCTGTTATACCCAGTAATTTCACTAGCTACAGTGCCCTCATCCCGGAATACAAAAGTGCATACATAAGTCACGGGACGGTATCTGGCACTGCGGTGGTACCTACTTAGACGACTCAGTATCGACTCTACCACCTAGTAAGATGAACGTTATTCTCAATAAGCAGGCTACATATCGGTAGTAGTACCAATCTTCAACATTTAATAATTCACTCCGACGTCGCAATGACTAGCGAACAAATTACTAGAGTTCGCAATTAACGTATGCACTCCTTTAGCGGTGTGTTACAGTATAAGAACCAGTAACTTATCTTGGAAACTTTGGAAAACTGAAAAAACCGTTTAGAGTCAATGATGTAAAAAGTATGGATTCGTGATATGCTCACAAAACAATCGGAAAAGTGTTTCGAATGCAGTGACAGCACACACACATATTTCAAATTTCGAACACATTTACCTAAACAAAAGAGTACAAACTGTACTCTCTTCGGCAGTTCGTTTTTGAGGCACGGATGGTATATCTTCTGAATATAGGTTACTTATGGGTGAATAGCAACACTATTAAACAATATTTTTTATGACTTTAAGTGAACGGGCATTTCGCTCACCTGATGGAAAGTGATACACCTGACCATGACAGATGCAGTGTCGAAGCAAATTAATAATAGTAGATAGTCATTATTTTCCGTCAACATTGTTCTGTGCTCATCATCCGAGACAACAGATGTTAGGTATCACATACCCGGTAATTTTACTAGCTATAGTGCCCTCATTCCGAAACACAGAAGTGCTAAATACGCCTATTTTACGGAACAATATCTGGTATTACGGTGGTACCTACTTAGATGACTCAGCATCGATGGGATCGAAGTATCTTTTCGTGTTCTTTTGTGCGACTAATAGCACAAGCCGTTGGTTTTTTATGTTATAGGTAGCAAACCAGCAAGAGAGACACCTGATGGAAAGTGTTCAACTCCGCCCATTAACAACGGTGGCACCAGAAGCGCCACCGGTGCGTTGCTTGCCTTTAAGGAAGGAATACGCTCTTTTCCTGAAGGTTCCTATGTCATATTTATCAGGAAATACAGCTGCTGGTAGGTCATTCCATAAAAGCAGTGTGCGTGGAAGAAAATTGCGCGTAAATCGAACTGTAGTCGAACGCCAACCATCAAGACGCTGAGGATGGAATTTCATCTTATGGCGGGTAGTCCGATGATAATACTTAGCAGCAACAATTGAACAATTCGTTAGAACCGGCTTCTACCTTATGATTGTTGTTAAAACTCACCAATCTGCACTGGGATTGCGTGGTCAATTACTTTTTAAAGTTTCCATGGCCATACTGTGTGTGAGTGTCGGTGACTCATTGGTGTGGACTGTTGTCTTCATCTGGAATGTGCAGGTCTAAAACCGCCACATGCCAATGTTTTTCAAAATTATAGTATGTACGTTATCTGACGCCCTTACAGTGACGGAAAACATCGTGAGGAAACCTGTGCACACCTACAAAAAGATTCAATTGTGTGTGTGTTGTTGGCAAATTCGCACGGGGCCCGCGTGGAGGACAAAGGCCTATACACCCTTTACGGGGAGGCTCGTGCCCCTCGGGGAGACATATAATGAGCTGATGACTATGATGATGTAGAAATCCGTGCCCAATTGTTGTAATGTTTTATTCTTAATTTTTTTTATTAATAAAATTACATCTAAAGACTCATGGTCCGTACTCTTTTTAGTTTAAGATTATTTTGTAAATAAATTATTATAATATTATGTTTGTGCTCCGCGCATGGGGCAAAATAATTGGTCAAAGGGGGAATGGGATGTTAATTAAATTAAAGAAGGGGGATCAATTATAAAAAATAAATGAATGAAATGACATCATAAATACTCTTTCTCTCTCTGGTTTATATTTATATAATAATTGTATCAATAACTCTTACATTTAGTTTATTTATTTATTTACATTAAGTTACATTACTTAATCTTCCTTTAACTTTTTTTAAATATTTTTATATCTTGAATTATTACAATTAGAACTTAAAATTAATACTATTAATTATTCTATTCATTATTAATTATTTTTATATTGGATGATTATGTAAATGTTAATTTGAATAAATGTTCAAGAAAACATTTGTTTAAGTCCGATTTATTGTACAGAAGCACAAACATAACTTCTCTGTACTGTGAACATATCGTGATAACAGCTCGTTCGTTGCCGCATTACCATATCGGAATTATTCCATTACAGTGTTAATAATTTAAAAATAATACGCCGCCGGCGCACGCGACTAAACTTATGAGGCCCTGGAGATGTGTATGTTATATTTGATATGAAAACCAACCCTAAGTAACCTTATTTTAAAATACAATTTCCTCTGGAGTTTGAGAAAATTGTCAGTACTACTTAACATTTACGTTTGATATAAAAACCAACCCTAACTAGCACTATTATAAAATATAAATTCGTTTGGAGTTCAAGAATATTTGTCAGTGGTACTAAACATTTAACGCCACTCATGCCGTCCGACGGTTTGAGTAACGTTTATTATTATTTAAGTTATTTTTCAAATTAAAATGCGAAAGTGGCTATGTACGCTGTCATATGCGATGAATGAGGCTTTGTGAGACGTAACTCTGCTTTGGGATTTCATTAATGTTTAATTTGTATGGTAATGTTAACAAGTAGCGGTAAATTAGTGTTATTAATTAAACTTTAAATTGTTACGTATTAAAATAATGAGAAATTACTCGTACATCATATACTTATCATTTTTGTTTTTAACGCGCTTTTATTAACTTCACTTGTAACTAGGTAAGACAAACTTGAAGTCTTAATTTGTCACAGAATAAATATTTCTTTCTTTCTTTCTTTTCCTGTCTTATAAGGAAAAAATATTGCACACGCTCTGAGGTCTGATGACAATACATGACTACCAAAGAGTATATAACACTAAATCATTGGTTTGTATCATTAAAAATCCAAACCTAAAAAATATTTTCCACTTTTTAGTTTCTTTCATCATTGAAACGTGTTTTTAGTATCATTTACCTAAATTTTTAGTGCGTAACAAAAGTGTGATTTTTAGTTTTTTAAACATTGTTTTTTTACTTTTAGCTATGCTTTTTAATTACAAACCAATGATTTACACACAGATAAATCATACGCCACTATTGGCAATAACTGTGGCCCGTAAAACTGCCCGCATGCGCAAATCAAAGCTCGCGCCTGAGCACAAATCATTCGAACGCAAACCGTCAAGTGAGGAAGGGGGTACAGACAAACGGTCCAATAAATCAGCCGCGACGTCCCGTGCAGGTGTTGCACCGCCGAACCCGTTGAAATATTGCACCAGAGATTAAAACATTTATAACGCAGACGGGGTATGCGAGTGCTTGTTTTCTGCAGATTGCTTTCTGGAAGCGGCTAGTTTGGTTACGTTAGGTTTACAATTTCTTATTTCTAATCGTAGGAGTCTTCTTTTAAGCATTAAAATTGCCTGTAACAGGAGACAATGCTTTCTCAAGTTTTGCTAACTACAATAAAATAAAAAAGAAATTCACATAGTCAAAATCTGTACACATAACCACCTCATTCACATTTAAATAGTAACTTAATATTACAAAAATAAAGTTATACATATACTTATTGGGAATACAAATGTTTCACGTTGAAGACTGCTGCAGATTGTTTTGTGGAACTTCCTGAAGCTAGTTCGAAAGACTTGTTGTACAATGTTTGACGTTGTAGACGTGAAGACAAAATGAATTAATTGGCTACGGTAAACTCCAGAGTCCGCGTTTCCTTGGTCAAAGAATAAGCATTGCTATTCAGCGAGGAAATTCTACCGGTATTTTGGGAAACCTGTCTCGTTTCGGCGCACTTGTTGAATTTATTTTATGTTACACACAAAGAAAGAAAGAAAGAAAAATCTTTATTTAAGTAAATCGGTTACAGACACTTTTGAATCGTCATGACAATTGATTATTATAATTATTATTTATGACTCTACCACATCACTCTATATATTCGTATAGCCCACTATGGTGCCTCGTTCCTAATGCGCACCGCAAGGGAATGGAACTCTTTGCCTACTAATGTGATCCCCGATCATTACAACCTGGCCGTCAAGGCAAGAGTGAATAGGCTGTTCCTAGGCAGGCATGATCCATCATCACTTACCATCAGGTAAGATGGCACTCAAATAAGGCCTATAGTTGAAAATGTTATTAATGGTTTTTTAATTCTATAATTTATAGTTTTGTAAATCTTTTTGTATAATATATTAACTATAATAATTAACAAAACTTAAGGTAGTGAAACACAAAATGTGTGTTGTTTTTTGAAGTAGGAATAAAAAAAAGTGTCATCATCATCATCAGCTCATTAAACGTCCCCACCGAGGGGCACGAGCCTACCCGTATAGGGTGATTAGGCCTTAGTCGTCCACGCGGGCCCAGTGCGGATTGGACGACTTCACACACAACCTTCGAATCTCTTCGCAGGCGTGCATGAAGGTTAAAAAAAGTGTATAAAACCTAATAAAATATAGAGATATAGAGAAAACTAACTGTTCCCTTTGGTGATATTCACGATATAACATATTTGATCGCAGTGAAACGTAAAGCCCATGTTTATCCAGCGTGTCAGCTCAGTCCATACCAAATTTTAATTGAATCGATTTAGCTGTTTAGGCAGAAGTAGCAAACATACACATAAACTTTCATCGTTATGAAATGTGCCCTACAATATGACGTTATAGGCGACGTTAAAATTCAGCTTCCAATTAAAGAATTAAACATTATAACAATAAGGTACGGGTTTCGAGGAGCACGAGCCTACGCGTATAGGGTATATAGGCCTTAGTCGTCCACGCGGGCCCAGTGCGGGTTGGAAAACTTCACGCATAACCTTTGAATCTCTTCGTAGGCGTACGTAGGTTTCCTCGCGATGTTTTTCTTCACCGTAAGGGCGTCGGATAAACTTTCATATAATTTGCGATAATTCGAAAAGTTATTGGTACGTGGCGGGAATTGATCCTACGCCCTAGATTGACGACCATTTGGTGTTGCGGTTGAGAGTCGGCTGCAACACCAAGGGTTCCGGTTCGATCCCCGGGCAGTACAAAACATTTGTGTGCATGAACATGTCTGTTGTAATGGTCTGGGTGTTTTCTATGTATGATATGTATGTATTTACGAAAAAAAAATATGTAATCAGTATATTTATCCGTTGTTAGTACCCATAAATACAGGCTTCACGCTTAACTTGGGGCTAGATGGCGCTGTGTGAAGTCAGTGATATTTATTTATATTATAGATGGGAAGGCCACACCAATGAGCCATCGACGACGGGTTTCTAAGAGAACGCTAAACGAGCTCGGTGGCTCAATGGTGTGGACTGTCGCCTTCCTACCGGGAGGGCAGAGGTTCAAATCCCAACTCGTACAATTATTTTCGAATTTTCGAAAATATGTACGTTATCCGACGCTCTTACGGTGAAGGAAAACATCGTGAGAAACCTTCATGCACGCCGCGAAAAATTCAAAGGTTGTGCGTGAAGTCGTCCAATCGCACTGGCCCGCCGTGGACGACTAAGGCCTAATCACCCTATACGGTAGGCTCGTGCCCCTCGGTGGAGTTTAATGAGCTGATGATGTTTAAATCAATTTCACACCTATCTTGATTTATTACCCTAATACCACGAACGTATAAAAAAAACTAACGGAGTCTCACTGACAATAAAAGTGTGTCAAAATTTGGCCAGTTTTTTTCACTTAAAATATATAGGGCTAAGAAAAACAACAATTTGCAAGGCAGCTAGTTTATAACTGACAAACTATCCGTAACTCACAAAAGCTCAGCATCAAAAAAAAAGCGCAAATAGGGGACACCTATGTCCGCCGTAGACTGCGATAGGTTGATGGGACCGACCATCGTAATAATTGCGTTACGTGTGACGCAATAACCCTTACTATATTGAGCCCTTATGTCATCATCATCATCACATCATTACAGCCCAATATGTCCACTGCTGAACGAAGGCCTCCCCTTATGATTCCACGCGGACCGATCCCTTGCAGTTGACATCCATCTGCTACCCCACCTTACCAGATCATCCGTCCATCTGGTTGGGGTCGGCCTACGCTTCGCTTTCCGTTACGTGACGCCACTCGAGAACCTTTCCGCCCCATCGGCCATCGGTTCTACGCACTATGTGCCTGCCCACTGCCACTTCAACTGCTAATCCTCTGGGCTATGTCGGTCACCCTAGTTCTCCTACGGATATCATCGTATCGGATTTTATCGCTTAGGGAGACACCTAACATAGCCCTCTCCATAGCCCTTACATGTATTTATTATTTATTCCTAATTTTCGACAGCTTAGATAGTTATATAAACAAATAACTATAAAATAGATGCATAAGAGCGTCGGTGGCTCAGTGGTGTGGACTGTCACCTTCCTACCGGGAGGGCTGAGTTCAAATCCGCACGTACAATGTATTTTCGAATTTCGAAAATATATGTACGTTATCCGACGCTCTTACGGTGAAGGAAAACATCGTGAGGAAACCTTCATGCACGCCTGCGAAGAGATTCGAAGGTTGTGTGTCAAAATACACAAGCACATGTCAGAATGTCATGTGAAGTTGTATGAAAATTCAGCCCAACGAACGCGATGGGCAGATTTTTCCGCGGACACTTTTTGAGTGAGATTATGATAACGCTCCGGTGGTACTTCTGTGCCTCTTGCTCGTTTGCATTTATAAAAAAGTGCATTTCCCATGCTTTTCCCTGTGGAATTCAAAACTTCCTAATGGAACCGAGTCAAGAATTGAGTGACATATGGTGTGAGATTTATTTAACTATTAGCCAGACCGAATTAAGTAAAAAACAGCCAATCGAATGAACATTTTTTTCTTTAACGCGCGACTGTGTCTTTTCTCTGACTGTGTATTACCGTTATTAGTACACTATTAAATCTGTTACATCGGTTTTGAATCGATATGACTTTTACTACTACAATCACAGCATCCACTGTTGGACTAATATGACGTCACTTCTTTCATCACTAAAGGTTTTTTAAAATTATATTGCAGATACTACTGTTAGTTAGTTTATTGTATAACTAAGGTTTTCAAGCACGATAATTTGAAGTAGACGAGCTGTCAATTACACACATCAACAGAACATGATTTTAATTAACACTCGCTATTTCTTTATACGATGTTAATTGCTGTTACATGCTATGTTAAAAAACGAGCATCGTCTTCGATATAACTCATTGCAATATCGACTTTAAATATTAAAGAGTTATGTGTCAAAATCGATTTGTAAGAAACAAGTAGTGTTGTTACGATAACTGGGCAATATACGATACATTCATCATTAATATAATACATTCATCACAGCCTTTGAATCTCTTCGTAGGCTTGCGCAGGTTTCCTCACGATGTTTTCCTTCATCGTCAGAGCGTCGGATAAACGTAGGTACATATAATTCCGAAAATTCTTAAATTCATTGGTACGTCGCGGGATTTGAACCTGCACCCTCCAGATCGGAAGGCAACAGTTCACACTAACCCCAAAATAGATTTTTATTTTTCAAGTTTCACAAATTAC